>JAUZSV010454606.1:0-16935 GCA_034780495.1 Parotocinclus cesarpintoi | reverse complement strand
CATTCTCTCTCACTCTGTACACATGCAGATAGGGACACTCCAAACCTCCTCATATCCCTCGTTTAATACTGACCACAGACCCCATTTGTCTAGAATTGGCATGCTCTCTCTTTGTCTTTGGGGGTTTATTTTGGGCCTGTTTCCTCTCACATTCCAAAGGCATGAATTCGGCTAAATAATCACTTTAAATAGATGTAGTGTGTTTGACTAGTATTGCCATGACCTTTGTTCTTGTTCTTGGTAACATACAGTCAGAAGGCCAGAATGCACTGCTGGGACACGAAACACAAAACTCAAAACCTAGTATGTTTATAATACTTTTAATATTGTTCATTTATATGTTTTATTAATGCTTTATAATGAAATTAAATTATAATGAAATGAAATTGTTTGTGATTTTATTATGTAAAATAGGCCGACTCTATAAGAAAAGATTTTCGTGATTTATATATTTATATGCAATAATCGTTATTATCGTACCATATTAATTGTTATTGTACTTTGCAGTAGGAAAGCTAGCCGAATTGTTATTCATTCTAATGAGGTTTGATTATCAGAGTGTAACTCTCATTTGCAGCTTATTTGTACTAGCAAATAACTTATATATTATAAATATTCTGCACTTATTATGACTGGAATAAAGGGTTACACAGTGGCACGGTGGTTAGTGTTGCAATTTTAAAGCTCAAGAAACTCAATTGAGAGTCCTGACTCCTGACTCCTAGGACCAAACAGTTCTAGGACTAATTTGGGAGGAACTACACCTGAGTTGAATATGACATTTGCAGTTCCAATCTGGGGCACTTTCATATGTAGAATTGAAATCCGATACATGTCTAATACACCGGAATGCTAAATTCATGCCACTTTAAATTATTCCAACTCAACATAAATCCTAAATGTAAGCTGATAAGAAGGAATATGAGCGCATTGAAGGGGTATACAATGGTAGGAGAGCAAAGTAACAGACCTCATAAATTATGTAGTGATGTCTCTGTGCAAACAAAATTAAAAGGTACATATCAAACCCGCAATATCTTACAAAAGGGAGTACACCTGTCACATTTTTGTAACTATTTTATTATATGTTTTCATGGGGCAGATGATATGTCACTTTCAATGGATATGAAGATATGTCTCTTTTATACAATTTAGTCAGTCCTTGTCTTGCCTACAGTCAAGCATGGTGGTGGGAATGTCGTAGTTTTGTAGCTGCATGAGTGCTGCTAGGGGAGAATGGCAACATTTACATTTACATTATACAATTTGGCAGACGCTCCTATTCAAAGCGACTTACAATTAATACAGTCTTACAATCCAAGCAATTGTGGGGTAAGGTCCCTTGCTCAGGGAACCAACAGTGGCAGAGGTGGGATTTAAACCCTGGACCTTCTGGTTTATAGTCCAGTATCTTAACCACATGGCCACCACAGTCCCACCTCTGGCACTGCATGTACTGTGAAATACTGAAGCAGAGCATGATCCACTTTTTCTGAAACTGGGCTGCAGGGCAGTATTCCAACATGATAATGACCCCAAACACACCTCCAAGATGACCGCTGCCTTTATGAAGAAACTAAGGTCAAGCATGTCTCCAGACCTAAACCCTATTGTGCATCTGTGAGGCATTCTCAAATGGAAGGTGGGGGAGTGCAAGGTCTCTAACATCCACCATCTCTCAGTTAAGGCAGTGCCAGAAAATAATAGTGGCCACACAACATATTGACACAATTTGTCCATTTTCCCTTAAGGGGGTTCTCACTTTTGTTGCCAGTGGTTTAGACATTAATGGCTGTGTGTTGTGATTTTGAGGGCACAGCAAATTTACACTGTTATACAAGCTAAAGAATAACTACTCAAAATTGTAACAAATATCATATCAGGTGTCCTATATTTAGTGTTTATTAAATTATATATAATGAACAAAAATATGAGGGGTGCACTTACTTTTGTGAGATACTGAATCTAATAAACAAACAAATAAATAAAGAAGGTGCAACATGATCCTGTTTTTAGTGTAATGGAGGCTTTAGAGATCAGTTGTCAATCATTAATTCATGACTACTGTCTCATTAAATGTTTTTAGCAATCACAGCTTCATTAACTATATGCTTGTGATTAAATATTGATCAAAGCATGTTCGCAATTTGCTCTTGCTGCAAGCCATTTTTCTTTCGTTTCCCTTTTTCTTTTGTACCTTTTTCTTCTGCTCTTCCTCTTTTCTTTGGCTCTATCTGTAGGAGGACGCTGATGTGGAGTGGAAGTTCGCTCGAGCTAAGCTGTGGCTGTCATATTTTGATGAAGGTCGGACACTGCCTGCCCCTTTCAATTTGGTGCCCAGTCCAAAGTCCTTCTACTATCTGGCCTTGCGTACCAAAGATTGTCTTGTGCACCTCTGCAAAGCCAAGGGTCATCGACATGACAATGAACTTGAGATGGGCATGCTCAACTCAAAACCAAAGGTTTGAGATACAGAACATTGTTTTCCATGTCTTCCCCTTTCCCCACCAATACTAAGACAAGTATTTGTAGAATTTTGTGAGTGTTTTTGTGTGTGTATTTGTAGCATTAATCCAGAATTCTCTAAAAATATTTTCCTAATTAAAACTTAGCATGTAATAATTATACACTTAAAAAACATATAAAAAAATTGTTAGCCTAAGTATAAAATTATTATGCATGAAATCTATATCTTAACTGAGTCATGACATACTGATTCACTCATCGATCACTATGCAACTGACTAGAGACTACAGCAGTGAACTATGCAAATGTCAACTATTTCAGCGGCAAATTAAGATGTCTGAAGCAATTTGAGCAGTTTGAACAGTGTATATATAGTTGTATCTCTGTACAGAGCAATTTATTAAGGAAAAATGCTACTATAATGATCTGTTCCAGACCCCCGGAAAGGTCACACTTTATAAGGCATTATATTCATTAATGGGGTTGTATTATACAGATGCTCCCTGATTTACAAAGAGGGGGTGTTCCATTAAATCATCATGAACCAGTGTATGAGTTTAATATAGCCTATACTGTATCATAGTTGAGCCTATTACACATTACCCCTTTCATTAACACTTGTACATTAATACAAAATAGTTGGATCATTAGCTTTGCTGCTAATGTTAACTGCAGCCTGATTTAATTTCGGGTTGGTTGTCATTACTAGCCATTTTAGGATTTGTGGAGATTTATTTGCACTAAGAATGCCATACTGTTGCTAAAAATAAAGAAAAACACTTAGTGACACTGACCACTAAGTAAGAGTTATTGTGAATCTGAAGTGCTGAATCACTGTGTACTGAACGGTGAATCGAGTTTCGGCTGAAACAAGTTGTGTGGCTCAGCTTATGCAAGTGTGCTAGTACAGAGCAAATGAAAAGCAAACTAATTTCTCTGTGCAAAATGGTCCAAGTCCATGTCCAAGATCCAAAGTACCAATGTAAATATAGTTTTCTTTTAACCATCTTCCCTATCCCTATACCTAGACCCTATAGCCTCTTAGTAATAAAAAATAAATAATACATAGCTTTTAAAGCGTTATTGTGATAATGTTTTGCATTCCCATGTCAACTTTCCATGCAAGGAATAGCAAAATGTCCACACGAGCTAAAAAACTCTACTTGTAGGGATAGAGTTCCAGTTGTTTCCCATAACGATACATAAACACACACACACACACACACACACACAGCAGTGTGTTAACAGCAGGCAGCTTTGTGGAATCAGGCTATATACAGTACAGCATAAGTGTTATCTCTCTGATCACATTAGGTGCTCATTGACACAGGCTGCCTCGCTAGAGTTGTCAGTTTATACTTTTTTACATTTAATCTTATATTCCATATTCTTTTATCTTAAAAATGGTTATGATAAAAAAAATGATGTGTACAAGTAATGCGCGTGACTTTGAAGAGTGCCTTTGAAAGAATCATTAACTATGTGGCTATGTTTAGAACACATGAAAGTATATTATAACTGTTACTGTTGTTGAATATTTTGCTTGTTGCTTTCTCTTTTTCTCAGTTGGATCGATACCGAGCTCAATCTAAAATCAGAGAGGAGAACACAGTAAAGAAGCCCATCAAGAATCCCACTCGCTATCAGGTACAGAGAGAAAATGAGAGGCAGAGGAACTGATGAAGATAGAACAAACCAGATGGAAAAGGGAGGAAGAGAGCCAGACAGAGAATGAAACATGCAGACAATAAAGCCCAGCGTTCAATGTATTATAAAAGAAATATTATCTGACTACCACTTACACTGCACAACACAAACTCTCAACACAGTCTTGAACAGCTGCTCACACTGTAGGAATACCCCATATGGGTGGTAAATCCTGCCAAAAATAAAAGCATATTTAAAACTCTAAATTGAAAATAATTTTTCTAAGTCAGAGCATTGCCAAAAATAATTTCAAAAAGAAATAATTTCATTTGCAATGCAGTTTTCAAATGCCGTATATTTGTGTCAGTATTTGTCTCCAGAGATTATTTTATTTGAATCCTGGTCCTAGTCCTTATGCAGTTTGCATGTTTGTGTCTCCCAGGATCCACAGGTTTGTATCTCTGCATCATAGACATGGGTCTCTGCATTCTCTGGCTTCCTCCCACAATCAAAAGACATTACGTCTAGATTATATAATATAACACCAAATCACATAAAAAGTTGAGACAATATGGAAAATGTAAATAAGTTTACTTTGCCTTTTTTTAATTGCAAAAAGTACAAACCCAATCTATATTGCTTCATTTGTTTATAATCATCCACTTCTGCATTTCAGGCCTGCACCACATTGCCACAACATAAGAAATAAGTAAACATAAGTAAACATAAGAAATGTTGTGTGTGTTTTTTGTGCATTTTCGGCAGGGTTCCAACTTTTTTCTGATTTGTATATAAGGGATTTGAGCAAGGGACCTGGGAAGCACTACAACCAATTCCCATGGATACAGAGAGCCTGTATGTAGAGAATACATAAAGTAAAATGAGTTGATTGCTTTTTTCAGCTTTGCAAATCCACGGTCTTTAGCTTATGAAGGAGTGACAGCCACAGTACATTGGCTTAGTGTGCATTCAATGTTCCGTCAAGCTTATCCTCAGAGTAGTTTGCTGTGATCTCTGACTCAGAACAGACAACTTTTGGACACAATGTCACATTCTGCATGTTGACAAGCTGCCAAATACTTGCCATCTCAAAGTTTTTTTCTTTTTTCTTTTGATATGATCTTGATCTCTAATGTTTGAAATATTGGTCACATTCTAATCAACATATACTGAACTGTCATTTTTGTACCTCTTGCTAGTACTGAGCCGGACCCCCTCAGACTTCAGAGCTGACTTCATTTATTGTGTCGTAGATTCAACAAGGTGCTGAAAACATTTCTCATAGATTCTGGTCTCTATTGGCATTACAGCACCCCACAGTTGCTACAGACTATTTAGTTGCACGTCCATGATGCAAATCTCCTGTACTACCACATCCCAGAAGTGCTCTATTGGCTTGAGATATGTTAACCGTGAAGGCTATTTGAGTACAGTTTTAGTACAGTGAACTCATTGTCATGTTTATGAAATCAGTTTAAGATTATTTGAGCTTTGTGACATGACACACTACTTCTGGAAGTATCCATTAGTTCGGTACACTGTGGTCATAAAAGGATGGGCATGGTAAGCAACAATTCTCAGGTGGAATTGGCTCAAGTCTGCAAAGAAAATATTCACAATTCCATTAAACCACAACCACCAGCTTGAATTTATTCCAAATGTTGACCCTACCAAATGTTAAGCCCATCTAGCACTAACGGCAATGCTACCTGTACGTTTGAAATAAGTACATTTGCAAATTGAATAATGATTTCATATTACGCTTCATTTTGGCAGGTATTAGCACAATAGCTTGGAACAAGAAATAGCAATTGGGATTTTTTTCATTGTATAACTTTAATTATGCTTGTATCCTTTACTCCACAGTACATTTACCTTTCATATACTCCCAGAGCTGTATATACCGATCAGTTATAAAATCAAAACCAATTAAAACTGATTTTCCATCAAAACAATTGTACTTAGCATATAGCTGCACTTTATACTGCAATTACCGTACAGATTGTAAACAATTTGTCACCTGCTATAGTTTGTAGCCTCCTTTTACGCTATTGTTAAATAGTCAGGACCCCCACAGGACCGCCACAGGGCAGGTATTATTTATGCAATGTATGCTTCTCAATACTGCATTGGCACTGATTTATTGGAGAAAAAAAATTATTGTGTGTTCAGCTGGTTTAAATGGATCAGACACATCTGCCCATGTCCACTCACTCACCAATCTGCTGACACTCCAACTTTGCTTTTCCACCTTGTAGAGAAAAGTGTACTCTATAATCAGTGACAGTTGTAAAGTGTTCTTTTTTCACAGTGGAGCATTGCCTCAAAGTAGCTTGACAATTATCTATGCCCACAACCCCAACTGAGCATGCCTAGTGCAGTGACAAGAAAAAACACCATAAATGTTATAAGCAAGACAACTTGAGAAGGCTAAGACTCAAAAAGGGACCCAACATCCTTGGGCAGCCTACTTAATATATGTAAGAATTAAAATACGTTACCAAATTGTTTAGTTTATAATAAAGGTTTAAATTCACGAAAGCTGAATTTAAAAGAGAATATATCTAAAGAAAATCTAAATAAAACTGTAGAATATAAGTCAATGGGATATAATAAAACAATAAATCTAAGAAAATAGAGAATATGAGCATAATAACTATTCAGTTTAGTAAACTGAGTCATTGTGTCCTTAGTGAGAAAATGTTGGTGGCATGGCAGGTGGTTGGTGGCTCAGTTAAGTGGTGATGGGGTCTGGTTAATGGTATGAAAACTGGAAGCTTATCCAGATTCAGTAGCTCATTTGATGCTGCACAATGTTAATCTTACACTAGCTCTTCCTCCGTGGTAACAGGACATTGTTGCCTGCGTATGTTTGGTTGGTGTACTATTCTCAGTACAGCAGCACTGCTGTGTCTGATCATCTGAAACCAGCGGGGCACACACTAACTACCATGTAACTGTCATTGCAGTGCTGATTATGATGGTGAGATCGTTCACAGGCTAAACCACTGAACATTGTTATGATATGTAGTAGGACCCAAAGATGCAGAGACCGAGAAATCCCACGGTATATAATAATAATGGGGAAATTATATAGTAATATCTAAAAGGGGGAAAAGGAGGGAGCAAAGGCTCCCGAATATAAGAAAAGCAAGGTAAAAAAGAAAGGCGGGCCGTTTTGAGTGGGAGCAACACACGAACAGATCGCGATCGACGCCGTAGCGCAAAAAGGGGAAAGTGCGATGAGCACGACAAAGCGCTGGATTTGGGACATCTCCCAAATCACGAGGCAAAGAGGGACTCTGGAATGGCAGAGGGTGAGCATGAGCTTGAACGTGCGTATAGCGCAGGCGCACATAAATCGCTGAAGCACCAGGAAGCGAGCGTGTAGCGCGAGCATGAATGAATTCGTGGAAAAGCCTAAGGGCCAGAGGGTGAGCTTGAACTCGGGCGCGCGTATAGCGTGAGTAAGTGAGACCGGGGCGCATCTCAAACACAGCGCGCAGCTGGCTGAAGTGAGACTCGATAGGTGCAGAGGACGAAAGAGCGTGAGCATAATAAGTACCTTGGGGGTTTTCCCGGTACGCATCCACCGGTCAATAGGGCGAAAGGTATGTAGTAAAGAATGTAAAGTAAGAGGGTATTAATCTATAAAGACCAACAGATGTACTACATTTTGTAATTGTAGAACTGCAAACTTCATCTCTATGCTAAGTGAAGCTGATCAATTTAGTGTAGAAACACAGAGCTGGCTTTAATATTATGGCTGATTGGTGTAGGTGCCATAAAATCAGACTGCAATAAAATAACAGTCATTTAAGAAATTTACATGAAATAAATTTATCTAAACTAGGGTAAGAGTGACAATGATATGTGATTGATATGATATTACATTCAATACCAAGGGTGTTTAATGTAAATCATTGCTCTGAGTATTGCAACAGTAAATGTGTAATTAATAACCAGAATATCTACTTAATTGGGTTGTCCTACATACTTTGAACTACACAGTATAGGTCAGAAGTAAAGTAAATTCATGATCAGAGTCAAGATAAACAAAAGATGGTGTAATGGTAAAGTGTAGGGATGAGACAACAGGGTAGATAAGGGTAGAAGGGAATGAAAGAAAATATCCAACAACAGCCATAAACAAACACAAACCCGAATAATATGCCAGGTCAATAGCAAGTTGCAGCGGTGCAATTTATACCACTAACCTTAGTAACAGAAGCCTGTTCTGTAAAATTTTCCTAGTGAAGCATGGGAGTTGGTCCCACTGAAAAAGAGGCAATGTCAATACGGTCTTGTACGTTAGCACATACCCTTCTGGTAATGTAACAGCTAGACTCACAGTGTTAATTTTGCACTCATATAAATAAAAGATTACTTGTACTGACAGAAACTCCTTAAATGCTTCCAGCAGAAGTAGTTGCTTAAGATGCTAAGAATTATCAGTGTAAACAATGTAAACAGTAGCAAAGGTATGGTTTTATCTCCATACAAATATTTCCATACAAAATTTGTGAGAGGATCTTATATAAATTCCTAAAGGTTTACTAGTATTCCTGAGGAACACATTCATAGGCAGAGCGCACAGTAGTCTTCACCAAATCGTAATTCAAACTCAGCTCAAGCTTGACGGAAAGAACAGACTTTCTGAGCTATGCCATTATATCTACACTCTAATAACAAAGCATAAATATACAGTACTAGTTAAGCAAAGTGGTGATAAGCGCAAAACTGATTAAAAACGCACAAACGTAATGCTTTCTAGACACAGGAACTAAATCAATGTGGTGAAAAATGTCAAAATTCAGATTAGGCTTGCTTACTGAAGGAGGCTGTTGTGTAGTGAGTGTTAATGCATGAAGGTGGGAGGGACAGGCATACACTAAGGTTGGGGCTTTAAATCAACCACTCCCTGTAACCTCGGTTCCACCAACATCTAGATTGTGCAGGCTGAGCAAACCCCCCAGTAGGTAGGATCTCCTGTGCTACCAAAGCCTGTAGTGCCTGTACATGAAACATATGAAAAAATCTGCAATCCATAAAAAATCATATCCTTGTGACATTTATCAAACGAGTCTAATGAAGAAATGTAAACTTTGTTAAATCAAATATAGCCATGATAACTAGTCCAACACAAACACAAAAAAGGAATATACCAAACAGACTGCCAGATACATATTTAAGGCAATTTTAAGTACAAATGTGAATACTTGAGGATATGATGCGTAGCACTAATTATCATATGTTTTAGATCCAAACACATGAAAGACACACCTGTGATGTTATAAAAAAATTTAGATATAACACAGGTCTGCATCAATTTTGCTGACTACAAGATAACATGTGATCTTTATGTATTTTAGTGTGCTGAAACCAAAAATCACATCCATTTCCTCCTGCCACTTATGTTTTTTCTGCAAAATGCTGTCTACTTATAAAGAAATAACGTAACATTATTATTAAGATATGCTAAATATTATTGTGCAGAGAATATGCAAAAATAAATGTTGAATATACAATCAGTACGACTATTAGGAAGACTGCTTATTAAGAGTTACAGCTGCTGACATTGGCATTTTTGTGGCTATATAAGCAGTGTGAAAACCGACAGCAGCATTCAGTCGTTCAAGAGGCTTAAAAGTTTAACTTTACAATGCCCAAACAAAGGACAATTATATCTGACTTTGTATGAAAAGCTTATCATGCATGTTTTAATAATATTATGGACTGTACACAATGAAGTTCCTAAATTCTTTGCAATTACAATGGACTTTTTGCTCATGCAGTTGTTCACAAAGTAGTCAACCATACCTCATCCTTGCTTGTAAATAACTGAGACAATCCTTGGATTTGGTTCGGAGCCCAAAATGCATGATCCACAGACAGACTACCAACTTAGAAAACAAGGGAATATTAATTTAAATAACACAAGGGCTGGTCAGGCACAAACCGAAACAATAACAATAAACACAAAAACAAAAGAAACCCCAGTCTGGCAGTCATGAGGTGGAGAACCTGTCCCAGATACTGGGACCAAAGCATGGTGCGAGGACCTCACGACTGTTGGGGGCGCCAACCTGGCCTCGGGAACGCCGAGCCATTCAGAAGTGAGAAGTGAGGTCGGTCCTGGCAGGAGGCCAGACGAGCAGGAGGTGCCAGGGTGTAGGAGTAGAGCCGAGTGTATCTGAACGGCGTATGAGCCGAGTATCCGAATAGCGTATGAGCCGAATATCTGAACGGCATATAGGATTTGAGTATCCGAACGGCAAAGGAGCCAAGTGTGTCAGAACGGCATAGGAGCAGAGTGTATCTAATGGTTCAAAGTTGAAAAAAGGATCTCGAGTTTGTCAACAAATGTGCGAGAAATTATTGAAATTTTTCTAAACAATGTACCTCAAAGAGAAATTGGAAGGAATTTGCACATTTCTCGCTCTACAGTGCAGAATTAAATGATTCTAGGAATCGGGAGGAATTTCAGTCAGTAAAATCCAAGGGCCCAAGCTTAAGCTAAACTCATTTAACCACATGAGCAAGGGATTACTTAGACAAACTTTTTTCAAGCACTACAATATGTTACATTCACAAATACCACTTAAAATTTTACTGTGCAATAAAGAAGCCTCATGTTAACCACAAGTGTTAACCAAAAGTGACATCAGCCTCTCTGGACCGTCACACAGTGAAAATGTGTATTAGTCAGATGAATCAGTATTCCAGGCAGTATATTTAAATAAATTGATGCCATATGCTCCGGACCAAAACCTGAAAGAAGCATTCAGGCTGTTCTTAACAATAAGCACAAAAGCCAGGTATACAGGTAAGCTTTTCATGGTACGTAGCTGCGTCAGTGACATTGGTAAAGGTCATTTACACTATTGTAATGGCAGAATTAATGCAGAAAAGCACATTGAGATATTATAGTAACATGTGCTACCTTTAAGAAGGCATCTTTTTAGGGACATCCATGCATTTTGTAACAAAACAAAAACCACTGGACTTGCCTGCCTGCAGTCGTGACCTGCTTATTCTGATTTGAGGTTGTATTTATTGTGTGTTATGATAACTTTGTGGTTCACTACTTAATTAAAACAACTTATCAGCTACACTTATTAGGTACTTACAAACTAGCATGTTAATAAGTTAAATTATTGTAGTGACTGCTGTAACACACTCCGGCAAAATTTAATGTGACTAATTCAACTGACCGAATCATCTCGACTCTTTTTTCTGATTTTTTTATGTTATTAGTATTCTAATTTGCATGCGCATCTGTGCTATTCAGTAAATAAAATTGTTTTTTAATATGTGATTTAAAACACCCCTTTTGAACCATTCATGTTTTACTTATACAATATTTAGCAGACAACCTTTACTAGATATAACTGACACAATCTTACAAAATAGTAAAGTCATTGATGATTAAATACCTTGTTTAAGTGACAAAAACTGGCAGCTTGGCTGTTGCTAAACCACTGCATCACCACACTACCTATATAATAAGTATTTAATCTTATGGTGTGGAATTTCATTATTCTGTACATGCAAAAACGATTTTATTGAAGTTCAGACCAGTTGAACAGAATAAAATCACTAATACATTTTACTAGATTGGAGAATTATATCGACACCCTTGTTTGTGTTTGTGAGTCTGTGGGTGATTTTATACCAAATAAGGTCTGTGTTTAGATGTTCTATTTTGTACTCTTATCATTTATCAGGACAATGGACAATAAAACAGCACAGGACATTACCCAAGGTATAACTCTCTCTCTCTGTCCCTAACAGAAGATCATGAAGCGCCTTATAAAGAGGTACGTTCTGAAAGCACAGGTTGACAGGGAGAATGATGAAGTCAATGAAGGTAAAAATCCCATCAGCTTAATTGTCCATTTCAAGTAAAACTACACTGCACTGTGTGGATTTGCATTTGCATGCTTGTTTTTAGCAGGACAGTTTTTAGCAAAGAGTATGACATAATAAAAACATAACCAAAAAAAATTTAGTCCTAAACAGAAAGTTGCTATTATTTTGTACATATGAACTGCTTGTACTCAGTATTCAGGTGCATATACAGTAAGCATATAATTTGGGAGTGACATATTATTGCACAAATTAGTGGGTTGTGTGTTTGGGGGGGGTTATATATTATTTTAAGAAACAGATATTGCCATAGGCATAGGAAGATATGGGAACTAATGTTGTTTGCCACAATGAAAATGGCTTATTTAAATGAAAACTAGAACTGTTATTTGATCAAGCGAGATTTTTGGGTACTGAGGTGAGACTTGGGGTTACAGTTATGTGTAGCATTATTAAGCTTTAGCATTATTATTCACTGTATCAGTGCAAAGTCTTCAAAGCACATTTACCAAGACTGTGTGTGTGTGTGTGTCTGTGCTGTAGGTGAGCTAAAGGAGATAAAGCAGGATATTTCCAGCCTGAGGTACGAACTACTAGAAGAAAAATCTCAAGCCACGGGAGAACTGGCCGACCTCATTCAACAACTTAGCGACAAGTTTGGCAAGAATGCCAAAAAACAGCCCTGAGAGAGACAGGAGGGGAGGTGATCTAAAAAACAGAGATGGTGAGGCAGGAGTTGAAAAAAGCATAGCAATGGAATAGGATGAAAGTAAAACATTTCACAGTTGCATTGACATGATCCTGAAAAGCGTTCTAATTTTCTTTTTTTCTTCATCTGTCAAGGACAAGACATCTACCACAACATGCTTCCCCCTTCAGCTGTCATGGGCAAGACATTACATCTAATGACTGAGAAAATCATCCAAAGAAGGACAATGTTTAGGTCCTTATAACAGGCTTTTTCCTCAAGTTAGATGAATTTACTCTCATTGAGTAAAACTCTCAACCATTGTCTGTTCAAACCACCCAGATTTTACTCGAGAATTGTTTCATTGATTTATTTACGTGAATATCACAAAATAATTGATTCCTTTGACTGGCATAGCAGATTAAAAAAATTATTTATTTGGTGTATGCATACAAAATGATGTGTATGATGATGATCATGATCTCCCATAATACATAAATATAATAAAATATATCGAAAAAAACAGTGGTATTAATATGGAGTTTGTTTCCATATTTGATGCTACAACAATCGTAATTCTGATAAGATTTTCTATTATATTTTAGAAAAATCACTGTAAGAGAAGGCACTGTTTTTAGAAAATAAACTCTGGCTCACAGTTGGCATTCCATTTCAAAAGTGACCAATGGGGGTCAGAGCGCTGGGAAAGCCAGCCAAGTAATCCATTAATATTAGCACACCATTTCTTTATGGATGTATATTTAGGTTAGCAAAAAGTTTTGGGACTGACTTGTGTCATATTAGCATATGATATTCCATGCCTGGATGATTTATATTATCATCCATTTAATATTTCATGTACATATATGATCGTAATATTCCATAATTTAATTAATAAGATCATTAATTAGAAAAAGTGTCTACATACTTTTGGCCATATATTGTATTTATAGATTTGTAATTTTTAGAATATGCCTTGTTCAAATTGTAAACTACAGTGTATGATAGCATGTGGAATATAAAACAATACAGTATGTTATAAAATAAAGTTTGTTTCCTATTTTTTCCCAAAATGGATGTTGACCCACTCGGTGTAAAAGGAAAGTTGAAAGCACAGCAGGAGGGTCTAACTGCCGTTTTACGTGCACCTTACACATACTCACAGTGGCGTGTGCTGTCTGATTGCTTTCCTTCTTTCTTAAAATAGCCAAATGCGTTCTCGGTGACTCCTAGCCATGGACAGCATCATCTGAATTCTAATGACTACTATTTTGAAATCTTTTTTATCAGCCTTTCACCAGTAATGACATACTTTTCTGTATTTTTTTCTGTATTCATTTTTATATAGGAATTAATGAGGAACTTTGGAGGACTGCAGATGAAAGCTGGGGTAATTGCATTGAAGAAAATGTGAATCTCTTTTTAGGGTTGTGCTGAAATAATTAAGAAAAGCTGTGTGAACTGGAGTAGAAAGGGATGACAGGTGAAACGAGTAGCTCTCATTCAGAGTTACAGGGCACAGAATTTTTGTGTACTCCGTGAGAAGGTGGGAAAGTAAGCAGGGGCTTCATTAGGGAAGTTGTATCAGAAATCTACTAAAATATGAATGTTCTTCAAAGCATTCTTTTATCTCAATAATCACTTGTATTGTTTTATTTTAAGTGATATGTATTTTATTAAATGTTTATTTGAAATTCATAAAAAGAAATATTTTGAACATAGCATTGAATTATTTGACATAGATAATTGGCCTACAGTGGCCCTACAGTGCCTCGATGGTTTCAATCCTTTACTCAAATGCTGTATAACAAGGTACCATGCAGAAATGGCACCAGCCAGTACCATACACATTACAAAGGTATGTTCAGTTACAGAGGTTTATGTTCACTTCTGAATATGGAAACCAGCGTGTTAGGTGCGCCAAACTGTGTGATATTTGGTGAGGACTGAGTTAGCCTAGCGGTTAAGGCACTGGACTCTGAACCTGAAGGTGCTGGGTTCAAATCCTCTGCCAAGCTTCCACAGTTGGGTCCTAAAGCACGGCCCTTAACCCACAATTGCTTGAATTGTAAGAAATATCAGTTGTAAGTCGCTCTGAATAAGGGTGTCTGCTAAATTCTGTAAATGTAAATATTTCATTTGCTCAACTCTTTGAAGTCTCTTAACAGCCATTTATTGTGTATCACATGTTTATTATTTTCAAATTGAACTGGACTAATCATTTTTCAAGAGCCATATGTATAGAATAGAATAGATTTTATTGTCACTGAACAATGTTATAAACAAAGTCAAACCAGTGAAATTTGGAAACACAGCTACTATCAAACAATAACGAATCACTATTTTAATATGTTGTGTTAATGTATAATGTATTGTATTATGATGAATGTAGAACGTAACGGCATCACTGCCAGAATTTGGGCCATTTTTATTCAATTTGAGTCTGTGACTTGAGGTCACTTTAGTTAAGATAAGCTCATGCTCATAAACATTCCCTACTTTAGTGCAGGGACAAAATTAGGGGACATTTCAAAATGTCCCCTAATATTTGTGAGCAGTGTATGAACATGACTCAAGATAATGAATGCTTTCAAACTCATGCTCTAAACATTATCCTTAACATAAATAACACATCCTTTTTTATTGCTATCAGCCAAATGTATCATTTTGTGATTCAAGGTTTGCAGAGGAAGGTTTGTTTGCCCATTGTTTGCCCTGCCTCTGTATCGATATATAAAATAAATGAAGATGCCCACTGGAGTCCGGGCTACTGCAATTTCCTCTGTAATCTGTAAATCAGCAAGCTGTACCCCATCTCAGATTGTGCTGCATCCAGATCGCTTCTGTAGATGCTGCTGAGGGATACATCTTGAAAGGCAACATGAATCTTGGTAAAGATGTTATACATTATAGACGTACACTCAGCTGTGAATTATTGTCAATCTTGGTAAAGATTTGTCTTTTTTTTTAATACGTTTGGATAAATTGGCTTAATCCCACACCAAACATTAAAAATTTAATGTGTAATTCAACTAAAAGTGAAAAATCCCTTATCAAAAGTTGTTTTATTAATGTATTATTTGTAGTAATACCTCGTTGTCAGCACCCAATTTGATGGTCATTAGTTCAAATTATTATAAATAAAGGGGAGTCTGTTGTCTGAGAGCACTAGTAAAATGCTTCAATTTTGCATTTAATATAATGCTTGACATGACATATAATCAGCATAACAATTGGATGAAAAGCAATCTTAAAAAAAGATTAAAAAGTGACAGTGTGTACACACAAGCTGGCTTGGATTCCACACTTTCAAAACGAAGTGCAAAATCTGATGATCCATGTTAACCCAACATGATTATGGAATATTACAAATAGCATTTTATGAGATTAGTAAGAACTTGGCTTTTTCTGTCTTCAAATGTCCCCATAAATGCTTGACAGGATTTAAGATTTTAAAGAAAGCAAATACTAACTGTTCTGAAATGTATGTATTTTTTAACGATTCTGCTTTTCTAGTGTCGTGGGGTTTGTAAGGCAAACAGAATCCACTGTTCAACACTAGTGAATCTACAGAGCACTTATACTTTGAATAGGCATGGGAAATCAATTTTCTAATTAGGTTTCAGTGCTCCACCATTTATTAAGTAAAAAAGGAGTCTGAGTCAGTAGTCCTCTTATCTGACAGACTGCATCTGATCCAACACAATGTAATCATTCATAAGGGAGTCAGAATGTTGTACAATAAAAAACTGTGTTAATTATATAAATAATACTAACACTTTAGGATTAATAATCCACAGTGCAGCCACACGGTAGTCTCTTGAGGACCGGCATTTCCAGAAACGTGGCCATTTTTAGACATCGATCATCGATCTCCACACATTTCTGTCCTTTATCAATGTGATCCTTTTGGCAGGATAGTGGAGTAATTTGCCATTGCTTTCTCCACGCCTGTCCCAAGCCCGGATAAATGGGAAGGGGTGGAGAAAGCAATTTGGAGATGCCAATTAACCTAACATGCATGTCTTTGGACTGTGGGAGGAAACCAGATTAACCAGAGTAAACCCACGCAGACACAGGGAGGACATCCAGACTCCACAAAGAAAGGGCCCAAGCCGCTCCACCCACTGAGCCACCGTGCTGCCCATAGGTGTGTATATACATATATATATATATACACAAACATAAGTCCCATTTTTTCTAATTTGTGGTTAGAAACTACAACAATAAAGAAGAATGGACTCATCATAAAATGCAGAGATTCC
>JAUZSV010454496.1:0-10778 GCA_034780495.1 Parotocinclus cesarpintoi | reverse complement strand
TATTATTATTATTATTATTATTATTATTATTATTATTAACCATGTGACGTCCCCAACAATGTTCATGTGATAGTGTAAGAACAGGACAGCATGGCTAATTTGGCAGGAGGTTGTTTATAATTTTGTGAAACGGTAGTGGCCAGGAAGTTCAACTGTTTGTTTGAGTTGCAATTGATAATATTTGAGATGCACCCAGCTGTGCCAATGCCCCCTAGACACACTATAACACTGTGTGTGGCTCTATATAGGGGGCAAATTTTCCCCCTGTAAACCATTAATGGCAGTACAAATCAGGTGGTCACCGCACATATACTATCAAATAAAATAGTAATATTTATTGTATGATACCAAACAAATTTTAACGAAAACAAAACTACGCAAGCCTAGTGTATTGGTCAGGTAATAACGATAGCCATAGCATGGTACTACTTGGCTTCCAACCTGTTGTCTGGGGAATATTTTTTTCACCTATCTTAGCAACATTTCTTGCATGTAAGGACTTCTAGCCAGTGCTTAGACAGTTGGTGAGGATATTCATAATGGTTGAAAAACAATGCACTAGGAGTTTGTTGCAGAATTGCTGGTACATTTTATGTATATTAAAGGTTCCAAACATGGGAATCAATCAGTAAACCAATTAGCTAGACAACACCCAGTGATATCAGTCATTCAGATAATAAAATGCACTCACCATTAACTTTATTATTTACACCCCCTTGTTTCTGCACTCCTGGTACATTTGATCAGTTCCACTTACCATATAGAAGCACTTTGTAATTCTACAGTTCAGACTATAGTCCATCTGTTTCTCTACATACTTTGTTGGTCTGCTTTTGACTCTCATAGAACTGCTACAGGTGTTGTTTGGGTGGTGGAGCAGTCTCAGTGCTGGTATGAGTGGCACAGCAGTGTTGCTGGAGCTTTTAAACACCTCAGTGTCACTGCTGGACTAAATAAAGCTCTCAAACCACTTTTGAATGCCAAATATAATTTTTTTTATAAATATGTCAAAATACTAGTGAACTATTTGCCACCAATTATTAATACTATATGATGTATATAAAATATCACGTTAATAAATTTAAACACAATTCTAAGTGTACAGTCTCTGGAAAGTGTGAGTGAGTCCATGTTTACTTCATCACTCCTATTCATGGTCTGAACCTCATTAGAGCAAGACTAACTGCTACGCTCCTTTTCATCTCCACAGCCAAAACACCAACCTGTCTCTCCTCCACCGCCAGTGCCTTCGTTCCCTCTTTCTTCCTGTCTGTCTGCTTTTCTGTCAGGACTGTAAATGTGCTACTGATTTGGTCACTTCCTGACACAATGGCAAAATTGTTATATATGTTGTTCAATTAGCCGGCCGTCGCTGGCCTGCACCATCTGGTCCTGTTTACAGGGAGAGAGAGCGATGGGGAGCGAATACGAAGTGAAAAGCCAGAGTGTTTTAGTGAACAGAACAGGAGGGAGGTAAGAGGGGGACGAATGCTGTCCCTGAGGCCTGACCCCAAATGCAGGCTTCCTCTCCAACCTAATCTTATTGCTTCCAATGAACGGAGCATCCAGCTTCGTCTGGACTGATGGGCTGCTGCTGAAGCACAGACGTACTAAGCTACATCACTAAGCTGTAGACAGGCTCGGTACACCTAATGAAAATGAAACTTAAAACGACTAAGTCTATTTTTTGTAAAATATGGAATCCTAAATAAAATGACCACAAAGCCGCCTTTTGAAATTTTAATTCAACTGGGTAAAGGGGTCGATTACACAAATGAGATTCAAGCTCAGTTATGGTGATTGAGTAACACATGGCACACAAGCATGGGTGAACAGAAGCATGTCACCCAAGAGTGTCAAACACACTGACAGTGATGGGGCATGGACAGGATCAGATTATCCAGCAGTTCTTGTGGAATCCTCTTCATATTCCTTTTGAAATCTAACCTAATTTTGGTGAGCAGTGTATTTGAATGGTTCACATTTATAAATTCTCTGATTAAATAGAATATTATTAGAATAATTATATTATGTACAATATATGTACAGTGAATTACAAACCAATTATGTTTCTTTCATTTTATTCTTGTTTGATGAAACAAATCTAGTCAGGGTCTTGTTTTGATCTTGGTCACTCCTTGTCTCGGTCTTGACTTTGTGTTTTGTAGCCTTCATTACAACATCACTTCCTGGTCCTGAAGTGAGAGCTGTAAGAACTCTTCATCTTTATCTGTAAGAACAGATAAAAAAGATGGCATTAGTGCACTTTTGTAGGATAAAAATAATTCTAAACATCATGTTGAATTGCAGTGGTGGCGGCTCTGAGCTTGGTTTTTCCTGCATTTATCCTCACACACGTCTGACACACGGGGAGTGCAGTTTGCATTATTTTAGCGAACTGGCTCCACCATTTAACTTGCATGCAAGTAAGTATTTAAATGCAAGTAAGCTTGTAATAGTGTGAGGTATTACTGGTTTGATTATAATTTAAATGTGCACACACACATGCGTATCATTTTTTTGTTCCTTTGTTTTATTTAACGCAACACTTATATGATGCTTTAAGTTGGGTGGTGTCAGGAGTGCCTCCAGTTTAAAACTTTTCAGTTCTGTAATAAACCTGCAGTGAGTGCTGGTTGCTGGTTCTTGTTGAGTTTTTGTGTTGTGTAGTGTGTAATTAAAGCATCTCATTAGAGCATGAATAATGATAAGGACTGACCCTAAGCCCACAGGCTGGAGTCTTCCCGCTGTAGGAAATGTTAGTAATGTGAGAATCACTGCTATCTGAACTCTCCTCTCATTTACACTGTATCTTTTATTCTTATTACATTTTGCATTTGTTCTCCTTCTCATAAATGCACGTTTGATATATCTGTCCTCAGTTGTGCTATCATTCATCAGACCCAACTGAAACTGAATGTTCACAGAGAGCAAAGCCCTCCATCCATTCATCCACTGCCACCCCCATCTAGCTCAGGAATGGGTTACTAGTCAAAATAATGCTATCACAAAGGCAAACAACTCCACGCAGAGGTGCCAGGTCAACCAGCGATGACAGTTTTTTGCTCACAATCAGTCAAGGTGCTATCACAAGCATTTTTCAGTTATGTGATTACACACTGCGTTGTTTTAACACAACTTTACAATGTAAATGAAGGGAAAATTGAAATGTGATTCATTAAAAGCTTAAAAGCTGTAATGTTAGTACCGCTCTAATGTTTTGAAATGTGTGCTTGTTCTTAGATGGTTGGTAACGATGGTAAAATGATGTTATCATCTAAGAGCAACTGGAGCATGAAGGTGGCAATCGTGCAAAGTTTCTGGGTCACAAATCTCTCAGAGATCTGGCTTCCATAACCAGCAGCAAAACAAGAGCAAAACATCATGCAACTGTCAATTTGGATAAATCTGTATGAGCATGTTTGACTGGTATTGCTAAACACTCTGGCAAATCACCTCGCCCTGAAAGTAAAAGAGCGACTTACAACTCATACAGTCTTACAATCCAAGCAATTGTGGGTTAAGGACCTTGCTTAAGGACCCAACTGTGGCAGCTTGGCAGAGGTGGGATTTGAACCCAGAACCATCAGGTCCAGAGTCCAGTGCCTTAACTGTTAGGCTAGTACAGCTTAGCCCCTACCCTACCCTACCCTAACTGGTATCTTAACTTTCAATAAGCTCTATCAAGCAGTTATCATACCACACCAACATTTAATTGCATGGCCAAAATAAAACTGGCTCTAAGGTACAAACGGTGTACAGCCCCAAATCAGAAAAAGATGGGACAGTATGAAAATTGCATTTAAAAAAAAGTGCATCAAACATTGACATTTATTTGTATTTAATTGCAGACAAGATGAACCCAATATATTTCATGTTTATTTCTAGTAAACTTAATTTCACTGGTTAACAATCATTTATTCTTTGCATTCCAGGCCTGCAATACAACTTTCTTACGTTGCCATTCCTTCTCACATACTTAAAATACATTTTTTTGCTGAGGATGTGAAACGATTTATTGTTTTAGGTGTCATTTTGTCCCATTCTTTATATAAACATATCTTAAGGTTGTCCTTGTCGCATTTTCTATTTCAAACTTCTTCACAAGTTCTTTATTGGGGACAGATCAGGGCCGTCGTTTATAAAGGGTGAGTACGCACAAAAAGAGCTCTAAAAGCAAAAACTGTGATCTATAAAGAAATACATGGCATGAAATCAGGCGGATATTTATACAAGGTTTGGGCATCCACAAACCACAAAAAGATTGAGTGGAGACAGAGCAGTTATTAGTGGCATCAAGTGGTAACGCCAGAATTGCAAGCCAATATTCAACCCATCATTCAACCCAGAAAGAATTACACTAATAAATATTTTGGCTCAATGTGTAAAGTTCCAATGCCTGCAGTATCTTATTCTGCTTCAAACGCAAGTTTCCAAAAGCCTCCGAGACTCAATAATAATGCCTTTGGTCAATGAATTTCAGAAAAGGCACCTGTGCTAGGGAATTATTTTTTGTTGATTTATCTTTCAGTTTGTTTTTATGGTGCATGTAAAAGCGATCTCTTGATTTCTTTTTTGCAGTTTAGAATTCCTTTCCATTTACATCAGTCATAAAACCACCTGCTTAATATTGTATTTTTGACCCATCAACTTGTGGACTCCACAAGGCCCCTGAAGGTGTCCTGTGGCTTTTGGTACCAAGGATCCTATAAAGCTTATAGACAGTGAGGTGGGGTATCCATGGATATGACTTGTTTGCCCAGCAACTACTTGGTCAGATTGAGATCTGGGGAATTTGGGGACCAGGGCAACACATTGGACTCATGTTCTTACTAACCTTACCTTACTAACATACTCGAATAATGTCTGTTTCCACATTGATTTAAAAAAATAATTGAAACAACAATTTAAATATTATCATGGACAGTACAATATTTCAGGCCCAAAGTTCGAATTTTTACTTTTGGTGACAAACTTAATTATTTAGTTTACATTTCAACCAGTTGTTGAACCAGTTCAACTAGTTATAAATCACTACATCAGCAATGCAACACCTCTCCTGAAATTGTCTGTGTGCTCTTGTTAATAATGATAAGCCAAACTGCTAAAGGAAATTTCCAAGCCATAACTCTTAAGTATTTAGTACAGATAATGATTTAAACTAAGACAAATGCCTTTCCTCCCAACGGTCCATCAGTGTTTTTCCCATGACGGTCGGTCGAGCTTTACCATGGCATTTGACCTTTGCCCTTGTGCCTAACCCTGAGGTGTCAGCACCATCTTCTCCTGAGCAGGCGGAGGTGAACTCCCTCTCTCCTACACACACACACACACACACACATACAGCTGAACCCTCATGATTTGGCCTTGCTGAGTTTTGGACGTAGATTCGTTTGCACAGATTTTCTATTTTGTTTTCGAGACCGCGCGTGCGTGCGTGTGTTTGAATTATTTAGACAGTTCAGCATGTGAGTGTTTTGAATCAGCAAACTATTTCAGTCGAACAGTTTCAAAGTAAAATATATTTAGCATTGTATTAAAGCAGCTTTATAAAAATACAACCCAAACACCCTAACTAAGCAAGACTGGTGTGACAGTGGAAAGGAAAAACTCCCTAAATTTCCCTAAAGGAAGAAACCTGGGGTGGAACAAGATTAAAAAAAGTAAAAAGGCACCTAACCTGTTTCAGAGTCCAGGTGACGTATGTAAGAATTAAATTAAGTTACCTAAATAATAATGTTTTAGTAATGGTTTAAATAAAAGGAAGGTAAGAATAAATACTAAGAGTGAACTTATTTAAAGAAAACATTCAAATTACTCTTACACTGTCTTATCTACTTAATCCTGAAAAGGAACATAGAAAAGCCGGTACCTACCTGGCAGCACAGGGCACAAAGCAGACACTACCTTAACCTAACACATGCCATTGGAATGTGGAAGGACCTGGAGCGCCCAGAGTAAATCCACACAGGTACAGGATAACGTGTAACAGGAACCACGCAGAGAACTCAACCTGGGATCGAACACAGGACCTTCTTGCTGTTCCGTAAAAGTGCTACCCAAAAACAAAGCATATGTGTACAGTTTTGTCTACTGTGTAAGATTTCACCCAGGTGTGGTTCTATGATCTGAGCTTTAGGGATGGTGAACACCTAATGAGACCACACCATGTATTTTTATTTTAAACAAGACCTTTGCATTTTTACATAAGTTTGTAGTCTTGTTTCCACACATCTGACTTTCTGAGTAAGGGAAGCACTGGAACTGGAAAGACACCAGCACCAGCAAATCTGAGATTTGCCTTACAGCTTATCAAAAGATAACCTTTCACCATATCAAAGATAAACAACCATTAAAAACAACGCTTTACTACTTTTATTGTTGCTGAGACTTGATTTAGGGTGACCTAGGCTTGACCACCCGTAAAATGGCTAGACAAGCCTATGACTAAGATTGTTTAAGTACTGTTTCATGAATGCTAAACCCGTAGCTATAAGCCGCTTCTATATGTTATGTACATTAGATTTATGGCTTGAATGCACAACAAAAAAATCACAAATTAAATTTCATTTTTAGGCAAACTATTCTTTGAAGTCATTCTCTTAGCTCAAAATGAGTTTGCTCGCTCTGTGTATTTGGTGTATGCAGTAAAAGTTGGGTTAAGCAAGTCTAAAACTGCCTGACTGTAAATGTGCGCCACCACAGCGCACAGATCTGTTAAAGCGTCTCGATGTATGGAGCGACAGCGTATGGAGTCTTTCATTAGTCTTTATGAAGCACCCAACATCTGCTGCTTTATGACTGAGCTGTGGGGCTGATCTGAAAGCAGACGGCCCCTTGTCCTGGCACGGGACGCAGACACATCGCTAGGACCCGCTTTGATGGGTTTTCAGTGGTGCCATGAAAGCGAGAACGGTCTCAGCTCTGGACATACTTGAGGTTTGTATGACAGATTCTGAGCAATATCGGTCACTTTTCATTTGCCAGAGAGAAAACGAGACTGATTTGGAATAAGGAAAGACAGAAGGCAGATGATGAGAGTCAGATGAACAGAAGGTGTGGGGGGGTGATTTGTAGTAAGTAATAAAGGCAGTATGAGGCTTGTTGGTGCCATGTTGTTTTAGAGTGATAGTGCTGTGAAGGCTGACTCCCACTTCTGGAATGTAGTACTGAACGACTCTCGGCTTTATCATCAAGACTGATTGACTCTGACCAGCATCACAATCTGCCAGATTTTGTGCATGTGTACACAAAGACACAGTTGCACAGGGATGTCTGAAATTAGACGGATATCCCTACTAATTAGTGTGTTCACTTCTTTAACCACCACTCATTGGTAACAGGTGCATAAAACTGCACCATTGTGCTTGCTTACTGTAAATGTTATGCTTTTGTCACATATTAACAAAGCTTAAATTGGTCATGGATCCCGTGATGCTGTTTATCCTGGAGCATGACCCTGGACAGAACAAGTTTGGTGTTGCAGCCCTTGGTGAGAACCAGCATCACCCAGCCTTCCATCCCTCAGACATACAGTAGTCTTGAATTTGATGCTAAACTGATCTGGGCGGCCCTGCCTGTAAACGAACCTTAGTGCTCACCACAATGGTAATAATACAGTTTAACAATGGAAATGCAGAGTACTACATTTGTAGCAAATAAAAATAGTTAACTTATAAAGCACCTTAGATTCAAACCCTGTTCATCAGGTGCTTTGTGGACTGTCTTTCCATGATTGACCAACCACACAGAAGTTTATGGGTATCGTGCCGTGTGAAGCATCAGTCAGAAGTGTGTAAATAATTTTACCAAATGGCCAAATCACTGATCTAGCTACAGCTCCATGTTTTTGTACTCGATGACCATTTAATCAGTGGCACTTTGCAGGTCTGCAATTACAGGCTGTAGTTCAGCTGTTTGTCTACATACTTTGTTATTCCCCTTTACTCTATTCCCTAAAGATCAGGACCCCCACAGACCAGGACAGGTCAGGACCAGCACAGATCAGCTACTATTTGGTTGAAGAATCAATCTCAGCACTGCAGTCACACTCATGTGGTAGTGGTGGTGGTGATGGTGTTAGTGTGTTAAGCTGGGACAATTGGATCAGACAGTACTGCTGCTGGAGTTTTTAATCAAGGTGGTCAGTTACTTTGCCCTCAGACACATCTACCTTATTGCTTCACCTTATAAATGTAGTCAGAGACAGCAGCCCATTTGTTGTTGCACATGGTGTTTGACATCTTCAAATCAGTGGTTTTTGGTTGGTGGACTATGTCCAGTTCAGCAGTGACACTGAGGTGTTCCACTCATACCAGCTCAACTTACTCATGGCACTAACCAACAGTGTCACTGCAGTACAGATTCAGATTTAGAAAACTTTATACATCCCCTAGGGGCAATTAAAAGTGTTCTGAAAGTACTAGAAATGATCCACCACCCAAATAGTACCTGATCTATGCTAGTCCTGTGTGAGTCCTGACCATTAGGGAACAGAGTAAAGGGGAATAACAAGGGACTGTATGTAGAGAAACAGATCTGCTACAGTCTGTAATTGTAGAAATACATTTGCTTCTATATGGTAATTGAAACTGGTCAAATGTACAATGGGTGTAGAAACAAGAAGGTGTAGAATAAAGTGATTCTTCTAGTTTTACGGATATTGTAAGTACCTGGTGTGAACCCACATGGCCACAATGGGAACATGGCTAATACCACATGTTAATCAGACGTAATCAGGCAATAGGGTTAGATCTGGGTCCTTTAAGTTGTCTGGCACCAATGTAAATATGGAACCAAGTTCATATTAAGGTCCATGGTTTTTAAATGAGATGTTTATCAAGCAGATGTGATGTTTTGTTGTTCACATACTTTTGTCCATGGTCATGCACACACACACACACACACACACACACACGCACGCAATCACACACATGCCTCGTAGGTCTCTTTGAGCAAGAGAGCAGAATGGCAACAGGTTACACGGGAGTTTTTGCGTCAGGCATAAATTAACTTTGGGTGACTGAAGAAGCACTTACACACACATACTCCCAGACAAACCTCAGTCTACACACAGGTCACACACACACTCACTGAAACAATGGCAAACGCATGAACATGGACAGAAATATGTGAACAACCAGAAATATAAGGGTTGTTTCCTTGTCACTGTTTCCTTGTCCTGCTCATCAGGGGGTTTGTCCTGGTAAAATAGTTTTGAGATTATGTGTAATATAAAAAAAACACTACATGAATAAACTTGACTTGACAAACATTGGACGGATGTGCTCTCCAGAGCAAAACCATTCAGTAAAAACACAAAACACGTGCAAAGCTCTTTATATTATAGAGTTTGCTGTTGTGCTAAATAGATGCTCTTTCATACCTCAGAGGACATAATGGAGCTACTTATTTATGTTTTTTTTACCTATAAAGTTTGTCACTGATTTCCCCTAAAATGTCTTGGGGTGAGACGTTTTATTTGGAAAGCATTTGAGCCACAACTGAGCTAAAGTCTTGAGAATTGTATTAAAACAAGCCATTTCTCTAGTTTGCTTTGCTTTGTGGGTGGGTGTGTGGGTGGGTGTGTGTGTACACTTTTATTTATGTTTTATTAATTTAATTAAAAGTTAAATAGTGTGTATGTATGTGTATGCAGTGTTCCCTCGTTACCTTTCAGGACCACCTGCCATAAACTTCGCGAAGTAGGGACACTATATTGATTTAAGTATTTATTACTATTTTAGCAGTAGAACTTGCAGAACGTTTGGATTTCATCGTAGGGTTTGAATAAATTCAGTCTATAATGAAACTTTCACAAACAGTGAACACAACACCGCAGATAAAAACTTGTCATGTCGGCATGTTCCTTTATTTTTAGAATTAGTATTTGTCATATACTTTTAATACATTTTGTTATTTTATTAATGCAAAAGTTAATCAAATACATGTATATTTATATGTTAACTATACCACACGTACTACGCATGTGCAGACCGAGTTCCGCAAAAACCCGCGAAACAGTGAAAATCCGCTATATATTTTTCCATTAATATTTTTGAAAAACCGCGATGCACCGAGTCCGCAAAAGGTGATCCGGAACACTGGACTGGGTATTGGTCTACATTGGTAGATGTTACAGGGTTCTGTAATCTTACCATACAATCTTCCCAGTATAAGCCCAGCTCAGGATTTGAACACGTCCTTAGTAACCAGTTTCCAGCAACTGGTGCTTATCTCTAAGCCACAGGAGCTACCATAGTTTTAGATGAATGAAAATTATTACAAAAGATAAAATAGTTACAACCACTAAACGATAACAACATTTAAACAAATCTCTTAAATGTCCTTTTCACACGTTTGATGTTTTCTGAGCTCCTCGGTCTCTCTAAGATTTCATGTTTCTTTTTCAAGTTGTTTTCTAGTTTGCTAAAGCACTGTCTGGGTTTGTGAGCACTGTTTGTAACATTATCACTTTCTGTTAATACTGTTTATAGCATTAGCACATACTGTTTGGTAGTAGTGATTGTTTGTATTAGCATTGTCTGTGTGTAATAACATTGTTTTGTACATATTGTGTGTCTGTATTAGTGTACTGTAGTCTGGTTCACTAGCATTCTGCTTGTCTGATTATTCTAAAACTGTGTTGCTTCATGTACAGTGTGTCACCATGTTGTTTGTAAATAAGGCCAGACTTTTTTAATTGCTTGTTTCTCGGATGTCCCTACTTAAGAATCTACTAAGGAGGGAGACAAAAAAAATAAATCTTAGTTTTTCAG
>JAUZSV010454386.1:0-16938 GCA_034780495.1 Parotocinclus cesarpintoi | reverse complement strand
CCTGGAGTAAACCCACACAGACACGGGTATGACGTGCAGACTCCATACAGAAAGGACCCAGGTCTCTCCACCCTGGGATTGAACCCGGGACCTTCTTATTGTTAGGCATCGGTGCTTCCCACCCAGCCCCCGTGCTGCCCCGGGACAGCAATAAGTGACATATCACCTGAAATGCATTTATTAGCTCTGGTTATGTACAGCCCAGTTCTGCATCCATTCCCCATTCTATCGGTTCCATTTTCCATACTTTGTAGTTCTACAAATACAAACTGGAGTCCATCTGTTCTCTACATACTTTGTGAGCCCTCCTTAGTCTGGTCTTTTATGTCCAGATCCCTCACGGGACCGCCACGGATCAGGTCGTATTTGGGCGACGCTTCATTCTCAGCGCTGTCGTTCCAATCACATGGTGGTGGTGTGTTAATGGGTCCTGTGCTGGTATGAATGGATCATAAGTCGTGGCGGTACTGAAAATGGTTCGACAAGCAAAAATCTCCACCCGACGGCCATCAGTGAGTTAGATGTGCAGAGTGTGCAGTGTTTGAAAACTCCAGCAGCACTGCTGTTGCTGATTCACAGCAAAACAGACACTAACACTTCACTACCATGTCAGTGTTTCTGACCATCTATGTTTGTGTCCAATGAGTGTATCTAAAAGAAATGAGTAATATTTGACCAGAATCAAAGTGGAAAAGTGTTTACAGTTAATCACATGACTTCTATTAGTAATGGTTCAGGTTCCAAGATCCAACCGGTACAAATGGCAGGAAAAGTAGGAGCACTAAAGCTAAATAAGTCAGAACTGAATTGACTAGCCCTAAAGCATATGTGATGGATGATGTACAGACCTAGCGACGGCTGAACAACATTCCTGGATTGGGATCGTAGCCTACTGATTGCTAATGTTCGCAGCAGACCATCTGTTCATGAAACAGGAAGGAATGAGAATGCTAAAGCAATCAGAGCACAGACTAATAGGTTTGAGTTAAGAAATTAGGGAAGGAACTGTTAATAAGAACTGAGTATCTTTTAGAGTATGCTCAGTGCATTGCACAAAATTGATCGGATTGATCCACTATGATTAATAATATGTTATATTCCATGCTTTATGTAATAATAAAGTAATACTGTATATGTATAAACTAATTTGTGGACATAAATACACAGACGTAGTTTTGTGCGGCACTCTCCCTCCATCTGCAAATCAACACCCCGAGAGTGCATACACACCCAAGACCACCTGCTGCCCCCCAAAAAGAATGAGGACCACCCAAATGATGAAAGGGGGGGGGGGTGGCGACTGCATATGTTTCATTAATCAGAAATTGATATTTATGAAACACATTTATTATATTAAGGCATGGAATGCATGTACTCATATATACGGGTGCGCACACACACACACACACACACACACACACACACACACACACACACACACACAGAGAGAGAACTCAACTCAACAGTACTCAACTGGTGCTGTGTTAAGTAGAGATTACCATGACACTATCCTGCCATCTGTTCATCTTTAACTATGAACACACACACACACACACACACACACACACACACACACACACACACACACACACACACACACACACACACACACACACCATATGCTCTAAGGGAATACACTGCGGTCATAAGCTTTAAGTTGACCATATCTGCTTTGCTCTGTTATACTGTACATTTGTTCACACTGCTGTGTGTATTTGTGCTTTCCTGTGTCTGCGTTGCTGCAGTGCTAATCTGTGGCTCACTGCCACCCAAATACCAAACACCAAACACCAGTGGCTAGAGCATGAGTCACCACACTCCTCTCCTATTGCTTTAGAGGACACACTGAGCTTGGTTGGAGCTCTACAGAGCTAAACTTGTTAAGAAAGGGAATTAGCACCGTATGTATTTTCATTAATATGTGTTGCACGAATATATCCTCAAGATTGTGTTTTTCTGTTTGACATGCTTGCAGTAGCATCATCTGTGCATCATCCCTCCTGCGTAAAGAGATGCAGAAAATCAGGATTAATGTTCATTCATTATTTTCTTCTCATCGCTGTTCAGTCCTGTGCTGTGTTAGGAAGGCTTCACATGAATGCTAATGCCCACTACATGATGGTAAGGATCCAACCAATAAGTCTACAAGTACCAGCATGCAGATCTATAAAACATGTAAATCATTAAATATCCCTGTTTATTTTGATTGCTGCTCAAGCCAATTATGGAAGTAGAAGTTTGTCTTTAGGCAGCAGAAACAGAGACAGGAACTCAATCATAATGACTGGCACAGGAACGTCATTTTTATCCAGAGTGACCAATTGACTTAGTCTTTGTAAGGCCAGAGTTTTTTATTGCTTGTTTCGCAGATCCGCCGACGATAATCTTTGAAGAATACCAAAAAAAAAAATTTGTTTTTTTGTATTTTGTGGATCCGCTGCAGTATTAACGGTTGAAATTTTAAAAAATCTAAAAAATTTAAAAAATATATATATATTTTTTAGCTTTTTCCACCCTCCGGTGGAAGCCAACGGTATTGTTCTGTACATTAAATTTTTTTCCAGATTCACTTTAATTTATTTGAAGATGAAATACATTTTATTTTTAGATTTTAAAATTGTAACATCCTCGAGAAACTGAAAAGTCCTAAAAAATAAAGATTTTATTGTTTTTCCTTCCTCCTCAGTAGATTCTTAAGTAGGGACATCCGAGGAATAAACAATTAAAATAGTCTGGCCTAATGTGTAAATACCGGGAAACAGGAATAATTAGAAAAATCAAAGAATGCAAACTTCACACAGATGGAACCCAAGGTTGGGGATCTTTGGAGCTGTGTAGGAACCGTACTAAACACGAGCACCCACATGACTCCCTGCCAGGGGAACTTCATTCCACTATTTATGTTTCTTATATAGAAAAGTATTTATTTATTATATAGTATTTATTCTTTACTTCCTTGAATCATGTTGCGCTTGGAGAAATCCTACTTGGAGAAAAACCTGGAGGAATTATTTGCAAATCATTATGTTGTACAGTAGAAAGCTGCATGGCTACAGCAAACCTATCAGGCTTGATGGGAAGCTCCAGGTCTGGACATGTACAAGAACATACTCCATTAGTTTGATGGAATGTATTGTCAGCCAGTTATGCTGAAGCTCTGTAAAACTGGCTTAGTGATGCTCTGCTATCTACTAGGTTTACATGTTTGACATACAGCCTTTATTAATGTGGTTATAGTAACAGAAATACTTATTCCATATTCTTAATATATAGCTTACAGTTCAACTACCCCAAAATGTAACTTTCTAATGGTCTGGGGTTGTTTTTTTTACATAATTGGAGCGATAGCTGTGAAGAATGTTACTTTGTGTAAGTTGGCCCCTGTTATAAGAGACTGCCACTGCTGCTCGGACAGGTCCCAAACCTGATCTAGTTTTGATGTTAAACAAATTAGTAACTCTGTTTATTCATGGTGATCCAGGTCAGCCAATATTTCCTCACTCCCCCCTGACACACATAGCCCTAGGGTCCAGGCCCCCTTCCTGTTCTCTTGTGCTTAGAGGGCGTTTTGTAACATACACACTTTACAAATGGTGGTTCCCACAGTGACATGTGCATGCTAATGTTTTTTATAATCATTCTGATTTCTGACTTCCCTTGCTCGCACATTGGTTTTCTCGGCTCGATGCACCATTTATATAACTGTTACTTATTTGTAACAATTATATACACTGATCCAGTGTGATCTGACGCGCTTTTGCTGTGGCTAAGTGGCGATTTGTGGCTTTTTTGTAGTAAATGGAAATGTTAGGCAAAGACCTGTAGGTGGCAGTAGAGGGCTGGGGGAGAAACTTAGGAGTTTTTCGGGTAGTGATGCCAGAGACGAAGAGATTCTTCGTGGATATTACATACTGTACACGTTCTTTGGTCCGATTAAGCGGAATTTTGGTCTAAATAAGCGAATAAAATCACACCTATTTAATAGGATTTGTTTCGGTACTTTAGGATTTGGTCCGAATAAGCGGCTGGTCCCATTAACCGGAAACGACTGTATTTTGGTAAAATAAATACTAAAAATACTTATAGAAAGATGGGCTTTGCTATTCATGCGTAGTTTTTATCTTGGTTTCTGTCTAGGTTTTTCCTTTCCACTGGTTTCTCTGGCTGTCTACACTACTCACAAAAATTGGGTAATATTTCTTTATTTTTGTGACCAGTATAGATTTGGCATTTTTGTAAACCACTAATTATTGCGTAGAGCGCTATATAAATAAAGTTAAAGCTTAAGTTCAAACTAAGAACGTAAGTCGGCTGCTAACTATGTATATCGTTTGACAGTATTCAGTTCTGTGTTAAATTATGTAAACAGTAAGGAATATAACAAGCAATACATGTACACCTTCCCGTCCTTATTCCAGTACTCTTAAAATAGAGTTCCTCTGTTAGTACACAGTGTAAGTGGTCAGTGTGAAAATCTAACATGACCGTAGGGAACTGAGAAAATAAGTCATGATGGTAGTGTGATGGAAGACTGTCCTGCACAGTGAGTGCTTGGAATGAATGCTAATACTCACCACATGCTGATAATCACCACCAGTAAGTGCAGAATTGAAAAGTAATGTAATAAAACTACCAATCAAAGCCAAATGGCCGCTCCTGCAGTACCAAGCACATTCATTCAAGTAACAGTCATTTATAGGCCGATCGCTAAGGCTTTTAAAAATCAAATCGAAGCAATAATCACCGAGGAGTCGTGTCTCCATTTGTGTCCTCAGAGGGAGCAGAGCTCGACCCTCTAAGTACCTTTGAAGTCTATTAAGTGTTTTCTAATTACCCTGGCCTTTGTGCTTATTGTTTTATAAATATTTAAAGGAAAAGATCTTCCACTATTTAGCCCTGACAAAACAAGCCTTTCATTCTCTCTCTCTCGCCCTCTTTTTTCTCTCTCTCTCTCTCTCGCTCTCATTCTCTGCCTCAAGGGTAAAAGCAACAGTGACATTTACAAGTGTCATTAAACAAATTAAAAATCCACAAGCATGTACTCAGTCTAAATGGGAAATATTTTGATCCAGCAACATTAGCTGTGAGATCATTCACTGAATTTACAGTGACACCAGGGTCATGAAACCTATCCCAGCCTAAACAGTTCCACTGCATATCCTGCATGAAGGCTGCTATAGTAATGATCGTATAAATTGCAAATCCCGAACAAGGTCCACTCTGGATTCTAACCCAAACCCTTTGGAAATGCTGTTACCACCAAGCCCCTGGATGTACAATACTGAGATACATCATCTCTATTTATATCCACTTATTTGTTGGATGCTCTTACTAAGAGTGACATGCAACTAAAAGTTTTACAAGATGCAAGCAAAAGCTATTATGGCAGCTTTAGGGCCTTGCTAAAGGGCCCAACAGTAGCCATTTTTGGCGAATTGTACCCTGGACCCTGCCGCGGTACTACAGTCCTGTACACTTTTAAAAGAGAAATAATTCCACAGTATCACAGCAGGTGTCAATGCTTTTATAGCTTTAGAAGCTATGTAGGTTTTTGTAATAACTTTTATGTAGTTTAAGTAGTTAAGAAAATAGCAGTACTCATTTTATGCTAAGACAAACTTCTGTGATGTGCACTTCTCACTCTAGCGCTATGGTACTTTTACACACAAGGATAACTAATGGGAAGCGGTTTGATCTATGGTTGTGCGGGACGTGTGCATAAAGGCAGGACAAAAAAAGGACATTTGGTCTCCATAATTAGCCTCATCAGTAAAATTTACTGCACTATACTGATCACAACTTTATGATCACAACACACCCTGTGATTATGGTACAAGATTTATTTTTAAATTTATAAGTCTTTTAAAACAATGCATTTAAACATCCTATATTATTTGAATAGGTTCAACAATTTCTGGACTACATCAAGTTAAACCATTCTCAGAGTAACAAAATAAATATACATGCCTAAATAACCCAACAAGTGGTTCATTAGAGTAATCACGCTGTATTGTTATTGAAAGGGAAATTAAATGCACTATTAAATGTAAACCTGTTCTTATTCAAGGTGTTAAATGGCTATTGTGCATTTCATAATCACATGCACTAAGATGCTGTTGGATCGAACAGCTACACAAGATTAATTGCCTATTTGCGAATATTGGATAACTATCATTTCACTGTTGACAAGTGAATTAGAACAGAACAAACTGTTCATCAATATTAAAACCACTTAAAAGAGACATTATGCTAATCTGGTTCCCCATTACACGATGTTAGAATGGTTATAAATTATAAATTGGATCTCTGTAGCAACTACACACATTTTTGATCCTATTTATATTGCAAAACATTATGGATTAATAAATATGAGTATGGGTCTCAACCTTTTGCAAACTGGGCCCTCCCAAAGCTGGTTCACCCTCCTCCATTTTTGCATACTTGCAGAAATAGATAGCTCTATTTCTGCAAGAATAGCTCTACAATAGGCTATTATTATTATTATTATTATTATTATTATTATTCAGTAGTGGTAGGTATGCATATTACGATTACAAGGCTATTACTATAATTATGAGGTTACATGCTTTATTGTTATTATTAGTCTATTATTAGACGAATTACTATTATAATGTTCTATTAGTATTAAGTATTATTAGAATACTTATCAGTATTATTATAAGCCTAATGTATGTTACTAATGTAATGTATATTACTGAGCCTAATGGTAGGCATATTATATGCATTTTTTACAGAAGCGTGCAGGTAGGCGATGTTTAATGTGATACCTGAGCCTGCTTTGCCTTGCAAAAACCATCAATTCTTGTAGGAATGTTTGATAAGTTAACGGCAGGCAAGAATCAGAGTAAAACACTACAGACAGTGCTAAGAAGGATGAGGCAAGAATCGGTTCATCACAGGTTCAAAAGCCTCTGTTTTAGTTGGTAGAAATGAAACTGTGGTTGATTTGTTTGTTATAATAGCCCAACCACTTGCATTAGGCAACAACTGCTGCATCTCATTTGTACTAATAGAAAGCGAGTCCGTGATTTTTCTTATGATTGACACCCCAACATGCACAGGCCACCTGGTTGAGAAACACTGAATGAACCTAGCCCCAATGAAATGTTTCAAGCCCTGTCACCATTGGTAAATGAACATGTAACATGACTCTCACTTGACACTGGTTATTAGATGAAATACAGTTACAATCCAGGCAGATATGTAAATGAATATCGGTTTGATCTGATTAGACACTGGGTCTTGCTACAAGAGGGCATAAAACTGCTTGAAAGGTTTCCCTGAATCAATGTCACTCAAAATATAAGAATAGATATGAAATACTAGTGTGCCACCCCAAAGATTTCCCTTAGCCCTGTGTAGGTGCCCCATTCAAAATGTCCTATTGCATAACTTAGAGTGCTTGTTTTGATACTTTGAACCATATCACATATCAAAGCATTGTTGGTTCTGCACTTAGATCTCAGAACACAGAATTAACACCATGGCTATACAGTATGTGTGTCTGGAAATCTGTCTCTGAATTAAGAAACTTGTCACTGTCAGAGAACACACACACACACACACACACACACACTCACACACACACACACACTCACACTCACACACACACACACACACACACACACACCCAAAGTAGAAAGGGAGTACAACATTTGCCAAAGTAGCTATTAATTTTTTTTTTAAGTCTCACCTCTATTACCCTAGTAATAAAGTGATTTAATAAAATTTGGAACATTAATTCTATGGCACACATGAGGTTGGCACAGGAGGTAAGCACATACATTTAGAGACAAAAAACTGCAGAACTATAAATCAGCCTTAAGAACACGACAAGCTTGGGTAGACAAAATGCTGAAAAGATAGACATGGGCTTTCTTAATTGCTTTGTAGACCAACAGGATTTTTCCTTCTGGGGAAATAATGGAGATTTACAGATGTAATGTACAGATGTAATGTGGTTTTGATATCAGGTGTCCACCAGGTGAACACAACTACCTGCAGATGTTTATTTTTGGTTAAACTCGCTACTCTTGACGACAAGTACCTTCCAAAACTCCAGCAAACCAAGGCAGCTGCCCTAAAAATTGAACACAGCTGTTAGATGCATGCTACGTTGTTGACACGTGAATTGCACACATCTGCTGCAGGATGTTTGGGTGCTCTCTGAGCAGTCTATACATCTACATAAAGCGTCTTCATTGGAAAACTTGCTGGAATACACACGCACTCACAAACAGCGCGAATAATTATTATCACAATGAATGAGGCACAAACAGAAGCCGTTCCCCAATATGATAAATGTCACTCTATTAAAGCTGGCCACAAAAGAAAGAAATGGAAGTTACATCTGTGCTCGTCTGTGTGTATTCTAGTGAGTCTGCAAATGTTTTGGAAATCCAATCCCCAGTGTTTGGATCCCCAGACAAACAGGCGATCTTCTAGCTGATCCGCAGACCTACACACTACAAATGGTGTGTGAGGAGCATCAGTGCTCAATGTGTTTAATGGGTTCGTATGCAAACTGGAACAGGAGAAGGAATCTAATGAAAAAAAAAAAAAAAAAAAAACAGTGGAAGATCAGGCGTTTCTGTTGCTCGCAATTTTCACAGGATGATATAATAGAGAGAGAGCAGAGACGGTCATTGTAGATCCAGCGTGAGTGTATCTTGTGATAATCATTCAGCCTGGAGGTTAATAAGTCTCAAATCGGATTCACTTTTCTGAAAAACAGAGCGACGTTTCCTCAAGGCATTATAACTGGGACGTCAGAAAAAGCACTGATGTTCACCAGAAATCTTTCACTTGATCAGGGCTGGACATGAAATACTGTCGCATTAACTAGTAGTAACAAATTATAGCCTAGTCCAATAAAATATCACGATCAGAGACCTGTGGTGTTTTTCTCTATCGAATATTTCTGTGTATGGACCTTACTACCTGAAATGCTTATTTTATTTTAAATAGAACTTAATAACACTGAATACATAGATATTTATTAGGGGCAGCACGGGGCTTGGTGGGTAGCACGGCTGCCTCACAGCAAGAAGGTCTTGGGTCCAATCCCAGGGTGGGTTCTTTCCGTGTGGAGTCTGCATACCCTCGCCATGTCTGCATGGGTTTACTCCGGGTACTCCGGTTTCCTCCCACAGTCCAAAGACATGCGTCCCGATGTGGCTCGATTAACCGGAATGGACTGTATTACGGTGCATGCAGTCCAGGGGACGGACACTAGAGCGACAGCATGATAAATGTGTCGGGGTTGGGATGGCAAGCCTGAGCCATTTAATTTTGGTGGTCATTTCCCCTGATGAGATGCACCTTCCTATATTTACTTATATAAGAGCACGAGAGCACCCACTTAATCCCTGTACAATATTGTTTCCTTCACTTGGGTTCCCGCAAGCTTAGCAGAGAATTGCCCCCCCACCCCCTCACCACCAAAAAAAAACCCCAACGTGCATTTATTTAACAGAAAGTCTCTAATTGTTTCATAAGTTACTATGCACATTAAAACAAAAATGGCCAGTCATAATTGTTACATTTGAAAATGAATATAATGGGTAAATGAACAAAAAGGTAAGCTGGAAGTGGTTCACCAGATATGTGGAGTGTAATTAAGCAAAGTGAAACGAAAAGAAAAAACACAGAACAAAAAAAAGTTTCAATACAGTGTATGCAGTGCTATGGGTCTGTGGTGTGAATGGTCTTTCTATTTGTGTGTTAAATAAATGGATTCGTACCCAAGAACTGACAAATAAAATACTTTATCAGGGCTGGTAATGTGGCTGAGCTGGGTGAGGTGTTTAAAGAAGAACGCTCTGAGCAAAGTTTCCTTGTATTTCTTCCAAGCTCACACTACAATACTGTACACACAGTGTTTCATATTTCAGTATCAAAAATATGGCCCCTGTTACTCCTAACACAAGATGGCTATGGCAGCACTGGGACTGAACTGGGATCTCGAAGGATTGGCATAACATGAATGTAGTGTCTATTAGGTCATTTTAACACAAACATAAAACACTGTTAGAATGATATAAATGTGTCGGTGCAAAATGTCAACAGAATAACACTCCATATGCCCCAATTAATATCATGAACAAAACAGCCCATAATTTATACATATATAAAACATTTCTTAAAGATTACATCTCACTTACAATTGTGACTGGTGGTTATAAACAGGGGAATTTTGAACATTTCAATCAAAACCAGGCAGTGTGCTGTAAAATATGATGCTGTTTTTGTTGGGATTGAAGGTCAGAAGGTTTGGACCATATGCTGCTCGTGAGTGTTTGCTGAAAATCTGGTCCACATCAGAAGCAGAGTGAGCAAAGCTTGAAAGTTCAGAGGTAAGGAGCTCAGAGTCAAAGGCCAGGTAAGAACTGCCCAGGTTTTAGAGGTGAAAGTCTGAGTAGCTCTCACAACACTGGTACGTTCAGTTCCACTTGAGCTTTCTGACCTTCCAAACTCAAGTGCTTAAGATTACACTGGATTTTACTGCATGCACAATCTGCCCACCATGTGTATGTGTGTGTGTGTGTGTGTGTGTGTGTGTGTGTAGGTGACTGATAGGCAGACTCCGATCACATGGACCTGATCATGGACACGCTTCATGGGATGTGTGCTAAGAAATCCAGATACGCTGAGCTGTATCACTGTAAAACTGGAATGCTGGATATGAAAAAGACGGGGTTAAGACCAGTTATTCATTGGGGAATGGACTATATATGTGGTGCATGAGAGAGTTTAGGGACGAACATGAGACAAGGAAGCAGTGAGATTTGGGAGGTTTTGTGAGATGGACAGGGTAACAGTAACAAACATCCATATATACGGTGTCATGTTTATTCCCTCATGAAGTCATCAATCAGCACTGCTCTGGGAGGAATTCTGACAGCTGCTAATGGATTGACTTTTAGACATTATGTGTATGGTGTGAGACTGAGAGTCAAACGAGCACACGGTACGTGCCCTTCCATAAATATTATGGTAAAGAGGAATGAAAAAGTTAGAAGGCATATCAATGGCATATTTAGTACGTTGTGCTGTTCTGTTAATAAAACAGCACTTAGTCTTCTCCTACACTTTTAATAATACAGGGCATGGATTTCGAGACCATTCCTAGCATCACAGCAAGAAGGTCCCGGGTTCAATTCCAGGCCGGAGTCGCCTGGGTCCTCCCGTGCCTGCGTGGGTTTACTCCGGGCACTCCAGTTTCCGCCCACAGTCCGAAGACATGCGAGTTAGGTTAAGTAGCGTCTCAAAAATTGCCCCTTAGTGTGTGCCTGTGCATGGGTGTGCCGGGTGGGCACCGGTTGGCCCGTGACCTCGTGTGGATTAAGCAGAAGATAATAAACGAATACAGTGACGTCTAATGAATTGTCCAAATGAGGCACTTTAACAATACAGCTCATGGCCAATTTCCCCCTGCATGACCCCCTAGCCGGTTTCTGTGCCGTTTCGCCCCTTGCCTAATTGCAGCTGGTTTTACAGAGTATATATACACAAGACACCCCTCAGTTTTTTTGTTCCTTGGTGTTCGTGGTATTTGATCACTCTCTGGTTATCACACGTTTGTGTGATGTTTTTCCCATCCCTGTCCCGGCACGTTATCCAGGGCACGTTTGTGGCGCGCTTGTTAGGGAGGCCGGAACTCCGGCAGGACGTAGGCGCACGTGGGGAGACGTTTTACAAAGAACGACAAGAATCAACAGGAGAGCGCTGAGGAAAACAAGGCTAAGCGCTAACAAGGCTATCACACACGCAGACTGCAAGCTAAACAAAGTATGATTTGCAATTTATCAGAGCAGCACATAATCCAAGCATTAGCGTAAGGTTATACACACGCCAGAGAAACATGCTCACGGAATCCTAAACACGTAGAGAGAATTGCTAAACACAAAGAAGAACAACAAGCCTAAACACACACTAACCGCTAACACTATACAGAAACAGGGACAAGGCATGACAAACACTGATGTGACACAAGAACAAACCTTGAACTTGATACCATTTGATGCCAAACAAAACAGAGGTAGGTTAAGGTTAGGTAAATTGGTGTGTGTGTGTGTGTGTGTGTGTCTGTGTGTGTGGTAGGACCGTTATTAAATTACACAGAGGTTGGGGCCTGGGGAAGGGCCAATCTCAGTAATGCTTCTACATGTTCCATATGCACAACTTTTATGACATTTTTACAGCCCGACACACTCCTTACTCACACACAGATTACTGGTCCAGATCACACACACTCATATTTTTTGCTGTGGTAATGAAAGAGGGCCTTTTTTCGTTCTGCACTTACTGTAACTGACATTGATTTAAAGTCTGTCATCACATACAGCGTGCCTGTGGGTGTACTATTGTGGCCTACATAAAATCTTTTGAGGTCATTGAGTTTTAAAAGGTGTGCGATCCAGAGCACTAGTAAACCTATCCTAATGGACCACATCTCCATTTTGTGACCGCCGGGCAATTTAGATAAGTAGACATGATGACTGAGAAGTTTTCGCATGACCGTAATGTTTGCTATAACCTAATTATCGCATTCGCACCGACATACCGGAAGCCATACCCTACTATGAAAATACACACCTGCTAGACTAGCATTTACACAAACAATTAGTATTAAAGATTAAAAAATAGTGGCCTCTGTTTGTTTCTAGGTGAGAAGGACACAACTGTACAAAGTGGCATGTTTACGGAGAAGCAGGGTAAGAACGTAGGCTTCCTAAGATGAGAAGAATCTCTCAAATGAATAAACCATCCAACACGTTTTGAAAGTGAAGTTCAAAGTAACAGCAGTGGCTGAAACAGGAAATTGCTCTTTTGTGCACGGCCAAAGTCTTTTTCAAGGTACAAACTTAAAAGTGATCTCTGGACAGGTTATACGTGGAACCCGCCGTTCACGTTTACAACAGCGTACGTGAAAAAAACGGGGGAAAAACTGGCAGCTACAATACTGCAAAAGTCTTAGGCCACCATTGGATGAGATGTGTAATTATGTGTCATTGACATTATTAGTATACAATAATACAAAACTATGGAATATTTTTATGCAGTACTAAACAGAAAAAAAAGCTTCTATGGGCTATACTTTAGTGTGACCTGTATTTACAACTGAGCTATATCGGCACCTGGCAGGCAAAATAATTAGACATCTGATATAACGGTGGTCTACGACTTTTGCACGGTGCTGTGCATTCGTCGAAAAGGGGGTTTGGGAACACACCTCAGAACAATTTGAATTTAATGGTACTTCTGGCATGTTAACATTCAGGATTGATGTTTGCCAAAGTCAATACACTGTTTTGCTTGTGTTATAGATGATATTCTTCCAATCGTTAAAAGGACATTTACCACACGATGGTTTACGAGGTAAACCCCGTGGGCATGGCTTCCACCTACTTTCACTGCAATTAAGTAGATTTCAAAAGACATTCTTCAGAGAGGTATTCTCGGTATGTGATTGCCTGTGGCTCCACGAGACAAGACTCGATAGCCAGTGAACACTCGAGTCAATAGTGGAAGCTGATCTATGAGCTACCTTTTTTTTTTTTTTTGCCAAACTTCAAGGCCCCAACCTTCTCCATTCTTTTCATCCTCAAACGTGTGATTACGTTATAGCTGTTCCGTCATTACTGTGTTCATGTTGGTAGCCAAAAACTTATTTATTAATGTTTATAGCCAGTTTATAACAGTCATACTTGCTATGCATTTATTGGGTTACAGAAGTCATTTGGGTTTAAATTGAATCTGTCTGTGAGGCTTATGTAGCTGACTTAGTGATTATTATAATGTACAGTGAGTACAGAAAGTGTTCAGCCCCCTTTAAATTGATTACTCTTTGTTTTATTGGAGCCGTTTGCAAAAAAAACCCAAAACATTTTATTTCTCATAAATGTACACTCAGAAAAAAACAGACATGTAAACATTTTTGTACATTTAGGCCAGACTTTTTTTATTGCTTGCTTCGCGGATCCGCCGACGATCATATTTGAAGAATACAAAAAAAAAAGATTTTTTTTTTTTTTTTTGGTATTTCTCGGATCCGCCACAGCACCAATGGTTGAAATTTAAAATATATATATATTTTTTTAGCTTTTTCCGGTTTTCTTCTGTTCATTAATTTTTTCCAGATTCACTTTAATTTAATTGTATTGATTCCACATAGTTCTCGAAAAATAGACAAAGTGCTGAAAAATAAAGATTTTAAAAAAAATTTTCTCCCTCCTTAGTAGATTCTTAAGTAGGAACATCCGAGGAACAAGCCATTTAAAAAGTCTGGCCTTATTTAAAAAAGAAATCTGAAATATCACATGGTCATAAGTATTCAGACGCTTTGCTGTGACACTCTGGCAAGTCACAGAAGAAAATTCTGCAGATGATGCAATTGTTGCATCGTTCCCAAGAAAACCCATGGCTGTACTCCCTCAAAAGGGGGCTTCTACTAAATACTGAGCGAAGTGTCTGAATACTTATGACCATGTGATTCTTCTGTTTTTCATTTTTGATAAATTTATTTAAAAAAATTCAAAATTCTACATGTCTGTTTTTTCTGTCAATATGGGATACTGAGTGTAAATTAATGACAAATCAAATAAACTTTTTTGATTGAAGAGTGAAAAATGTAAAGGGGTCTGAATACTTTATAATAAATAATATATAACATTTAATTATAATATAATGATATAATGTATATATTTATCATTAAGTCATAACAAATTGTGTATAAAAGAAGAACACAGTTTGTGCTCGTATCATCCCCAAATACAGCAATAATCAAAATGACATTTTACTGCAGGATCTAACAACAGTTCAAATGACCATTATGCTGGTTTGGATAGTACCATCAGAGTACTCACCAGTCCAGCATGCAAAACAAAGTGTATAGTGGTGTTACTAACATGGTACGCTCGAACACTTTTACAGTAATGCCTTAACATCATATCTTTTATCATATTTTCATCATATTTTTTATCATTGTCAGCCTGGAAGCAGTTGGTAGCTTTGAAGCCTCTACAGGGACGTTTCTGTTCAATGCACTTTTGTATTCACAATCCAAAGTGTCTCTCTGTTCTTAATGCATTAGAAAGCATGTAGCTCCTAAAGGCAGTCAACTAAGTGCCTGACCTGATTAGTAATCACAAAGGCCGCATGCATGCCAAACTGCAATGAATTAATAATAATAATAATAATAATAATAAAATAAAATAAAATACCGAAAGGTGTATGTGTACAGTGCAGCGGTTGAGGTACTGGACTGTGGACCAAAAAGCCCTGGGACCTTAAACCACAGCTGCTTGAATTATAAAATTGTAAAGATTTCTTCATATGTAAATAATATTAGGTCAGGACTCAAAGCATACAGGGCCATTTGGAAGAGGGATGAACACTTGGTTAAAAAGGAGCTTATTTGAACTGCAGAACACAAGGTACCGGGTTCAAAACCCATCTCTGGCAAGTTGCCACTGTTGGATCCTTGAACATGATACTGTATGTTTTTTCATGAATAATTTAGCCTTTTTAAATGATTTATTAAGGTGAATGAAACAGCACTGCCTCATTTACAGGGTCTTTTAATCATTAATAAAACAATACTGACTGACTCTAGGAAATAGTCTTTAGAGAGCGATAGAACTGGCTAAATGTCTTCACTGGCTGGTAGTGAATCAGCTACATGAGTCACTTCATAGGGCATCACATGCTCACTCACATTTGGATCCATTTAGAGTAGCCAGTTTAGCTGTTATGGTTTGTGAAAAGAAACTGGAGTACTCAGAGGAATACCAAAAGGACATCTGCTCACAAGAGGGAGAACATACCAAATCCTGGCCTGTCCTTGCACTAGAAAAAAAGCAATTTAATTAAATAACTTTATACCCTAAACTCTCATCTGCAGATGGGCTGCAATTTTGGAAAATGGGTTTTTACTGAATTACATTATATTTTCAAAGCACACATTTGCCAGAAAATTAGTTACACTTAATATAGGTGTACTTTGTAGACATACAATTACCTAATGCACAAGGCGTGGGCCAGAACCTTGTTTTGACCTCAAGCCCATCTAACACATTTAGGATTATTACTATGCAGAATGTGACCAGGCCTTATTGCTGCCTGACCTCAGACCCAAACCTAATGTTCATGTGACAGGAGGCTACATGATTTCCATCCTGCAGTCGTGTTCCAATATCTACTGGACAGTCGTCCCAGATAAATGAATTCTATTATAGTGGAGGAGCCATGCTATCTGCAGGCACTTCTTAGCTCTTAGCCTAATCTTGTCAGTTTGCACAAAGTAATTAAGTAATTACTTAATTTACAAGTGCAGTGGGATATTAAAGCAAGCCGTAATTTTATAAAGCTAGATAAAAAAAGTAAAATAGGCCTAATGTGGTTGTCTTAAATTTTGCAGATATTTCTCCAATATCACAAATTTATATATATATATATATATATATAACAAAATGTGGTAACATGAAGAGGATGAAGAGGATCCCTCAAGAACTGCTGGACAATGTGATTCTGTTTATGCTCCATCACTGGTCCATTGGCCCTCTTGGGTGACCATACACTCTACTGGGGGCACTCTGGTCCAGTGTAACATGCTACTCAATCACGATAGTTGATTTGCTTTTCTGATTGTCTGGCTTAATGAAATAAAATGAAATGTTTATTTTTAAATTGCTTCATATTCATTTAGAAATATTTAATCAAATATACACATTTAACATATGTATAGTGGTGTTTAACACTGATTTTTCTTGTTTAAAGTGGTTGTCCGTTTAGGTATTGTATTTTATTCAATAAATTCTTAAAATCATGGCTCTCTCTTCTACCTCTTTCTCTCTCTCTCTCTCTCTCTCTCTCTCTCACACACACACACGCCCACCCACACACACACAGAGATCT
>JAUZSV010454275.1:2500-16940 GCA_034780495.1 Parotocinclus cesarpintoi | reverse complement strand
AAGGTTCCCAAATCGAACTTGGATCTGTCAGTACAGATGATACAATTCCAGTGCAGGTTTCTAATTCACAAATCACTGCAGTGACAGTGGCTGGCTATCAATGGCAGGACATGCAGTGCGGACCTGGAAATAGTCTGGTCTGAACTATGGGCAACAAAGCTGTGGAACAAACAATACTTTCTTCTGGTGGTCTGTTTGTGCCACCCAGAGGCATTTTGCTTTGTGTGTGTGCCCTCACAGGACTACTGCTCCCATCACCTCCTAACAGCTAGCTCAGATTGCCCTAGAAATTGGGCAGTTCCTTGAAACATCCATACAATTGAGCACAATTTCTCTGATGGTGTCGTTGGCCCATGTCTAGTAGTCTACCTCTATAATAGTCAAAATACACAAAAGTAGCCTCTGACAACCTTTTTGTGGTAAATCCTAGTGTTTAATCAGACCACACCTTGACTTCAAATTCTTGTTGTGAGTCGGTAAATGACTTCAGGTGAACATGTTTCATTTTAACAAGAGATGTGCCAACATCTAGTAGTAGTAGTCCAGGCACGGGTGAAAATATCTGACATCAGACTTTCATGACAACCATCATTTTAAAGATGAATAAGAGTGTGAATCATTAGCAGGGCCTGCCCCCTATTTTCAATTGTATATTCTGTGTAGAAACAATCAAACTCACATTTGCATGACAGGATTGGGGAATTTGATAGTAACTTTAATAAGTGATTTGTAATGAGTGGGTTGGAATCCCACGTGGGGCTTGCACCGTGAATTGGTGGGCGGAGTGCAAAATCTCTACTTATGACTGGAGATTTCTTAGTTCCAGAACACACGCGCCCCACTTCAACTCTCAAGTTGGCCAGGATAAACAGGGATAAAACAGCATATTTTGCACAATATCTGACATTTCAATTTGCTTTAAACTTTTACAGGCCAACCATGAGTAACAAATGAGTGAAAATAGTCCATTACTAATTCAACACCCTTTGCACTTGACATTTAAAGAAATGTCTTTTTGTCCCCATAGCTTGAGTCATGTTAACAGCTTAAATAAAACAAAATCATTCGAACAGGGATGCCTCAGATTTTGCATATGTAATGTAAAAGGTTTTGCTAGTAGATAATTACTTGCTTATTAATTAATTAGTTATGCCATGCTATAAAAAATGATATAGGGGTAATATGGTGAAGGCTGTGTATAAATATTAAAATAAATTTTTTTTAAATTTTCTATTTAAATATAATATCATTCCTGCTTAATTCTTCTTGTATGTCATGAATCCGGTTTGACATTTCTGGCAGAACACGTTAAGTACATGATTTAGGCAAAACATGATTTGGTGGCATTAATGCTAATTTCAACACATAATACTTTTGAACTAAAAATTTGTTCATTTCGGCTCACACTATGGGATGGACCCCAGAGTTCGGTACAAATTTGGGATAGTGGAGGAAAAACAGGAAGAGGCTTGGTTTCCATTTTTATTTTGAACTTATTTTGAACAGACAGTTGTTCAAGTTACAGTATGTTCCACATGTGTTATATACTCCACGCCCTAAGGTAGTTAAAGCCTCTACTGCACTGGTAGTAAAATGAAAACTGTGAACTCTCATATATATCTTATTTATTTAATTGGAAAAGCAACTCTTATTCTTATTGTTATAAAGTAGAAAATAGAACACTAAATAAAGTTGTGCGATAAGAGGAGTGTTTTAATTTGCTCTACTATGATATAGGCTAATAACCTTTGCACTTGGCATTTAACGAAAAATAATCTAGGGATAATATGTTATAATGAAGATTGTGTATAAATACATAAATCAGGATTTTATATTAAATTAAAATATATTTATCATATCACCTAACAATCAGGTTCCTTCTTAATTCCTCTTGTATGTTATGGCTCCGGTATGACATTTCTGGCAGAATATGTTAAGTGCATAATTGAGGCAGAACATGATAATTTGGTGGCATTAATGCTAATTCCGACAACTAATACTTAGCAATCTAAGCAATCTAAGCAAGCTTATTGCATGTGGCCAAGGGAATTCCAGTTATAGCCAGATTGATTATGTAACAGGCCAAAAGTGCAATAATAAACTGTTCCAGCAGCACGTAATAAAAGAAATTAGTGCTTTCCTTATACTTGTCACGGTCTTATTTAAGTGTTTTGTTGAGCTTATGTCACAACCTATTTTTTGACCTCAGCATATTTGGAATAAGGTCACATAGCAAATCTGTACAATTCGACAACTAATATCAAGTAATATAACAAATTATATCCAACATGTACAATCTCTCCTCTTCCATCATCATACTTTTGGACTGTACACACTTATTTAATTGGGCTTATCAATTCAGATTATGTTCTGGCTATGATGACTATTCCTAACCATTTTACAAGGTTTTCCTGGAATAGCAACTAGGTAGTAACACATCAGGCAGTAATATGATATCAATGCTGCAACTGCCATAAAGAGGTCAAGTTGATCTTGCTTTAGACTTCAGTTATGCACATCGTCTGATATTCTGTACACAACATACATTTTTTTTATTATCAACACAGTCATCATATTAGTATATCAGCTTGTTGACAGCAGAGACCAACATGATTGTGAAGATGTTAACTTAATGTATTTTACTCTTGTGCTTCATTCAGCCTTTGTGATTACAGGAACAGAAGCAGTGCAATTTGAGGTGATTAATGGATTTAATACCTGACTGTGCCTGACTAATTCTTGTGATACCAAGAATTGGTAATCCGTCTGACTACCTTTAGTGCCTTTTTGAGAGAAGTACTTAAATGTGACTTGTGTAGATAGCTTTTTTCTGCAGATGGTGCAGAATCAGGATGAGTTGTCTTATAATGGGGTCGGGGATCACACAGAAGAATAATGGGAGGGCAGGCCAAACATCTTTCAGCACTGCACCAGCGACCCCTTCTGAGCTACTAACACATGAGATTTTCACAAAAAGTTCTAAAAGTAGATACATGTAACTCACTTAAACAAATGAGACAAAAATATTATATGTGGTCCTTTATTTAGAATGAGCCTTTATGTAAGTATGTGATTAGCAGTTAATTTGCAGGTGAATCTAGGGTCAGGCATTTGTGGCCACCTTGTTGTATTTAAATAACAGAGACCTTTAAAAGTCTGATTTTTACAATATGTTTTATGAATTTATGTATTATGTCATGTGCCTCAGAAAATGGCCTGTTAAAGTTCATCAGTCTGGAAAAAGGATACAAACTGAGAAACTTGGTTGACCAACAAAGATTACATCTCACTCTGGCTAATGTTAATGTTAATTATCCAGAGCGACTTACAACTTATACAATCTTACAATCCAATCAATTATTGGTTAAGGGCCTTGCTCAAGGGCCCAACTGTGGCAGCTTTGCAGACGTGGGATTTGAACCCTGGCCCTTTTGGCCCAGAGGCTAGTACCTTAACTGCTAGGCTACCACAGTCCAGACAGATTACTGTCCAAAAAGAACATTGCTGCCCATGGCACAAGGACCATATTGAAACAAAAATAGACCTTTTTGGTTTACATAGCATAATGTCTAGGGAAATAAAAACAAGACATTCCAGCATGAGAACCTTATCCCATCTGTAGAAAATGATGGTGACAGTATCAAGGTTCGGGTCTGTTTTTAACTGCAATAGTATATATATATAGCATAATACAGTCTGTTGCCTGCAGACCTTGTGTTAACTTATAAATCAGTAAAATAGAGTGGTGCTCTTAGTTTGTTCCACGTCAAACAAAGCTGTCAGCATTGGCAAAGCTTTTTCTAGTTAAGATTCCATAAAATTTTGTAATGAGGTGTCTGCATATATTACATTTATATTACATTTAAATGTCATGGAAACGTACAAACTCAGTTAAATCAAGTTCAAACTTAGTTGAATCTGGTTTAACCTAAATTAATTTAGTTTTTCTTTTCTATAATCTTTTCCTATGGACCAATGTAAAAAAATTGTGTTAGTCCAATTTGTTGGTTAGCTTAAACAAAAGCCCACAAACAAAAGTACATATTTTTTAAACTAAAGAGGTTATTTTTGAAATGTCTGCTCATACACAAGCACCGTTGAAAGGAACTCTGTGATAGACCACTGTGTTGTTGTCATAATTTTACATTTCTTTCATCGCAGTGTACTCTTTTTTCCCTCTCATAATCTATTTTGCAATGCCTGATGAATAACGGGATTACAAGAGATTAATTGCATCATTTTTGTTATGGTAATGCAATTTGTATTACTTGGTTCTCTAGGTAACAACTCCTCCTCCAACACATCCATGCCAGCTTCTTCAGCAGGGGACATGGAAGACTACCAGTATGAGGACTACCAGTCTGTGCCAAATGGTGATGGAGTAGAGGTGGTACCTCTAAAGACACCAGATGACAATATGCATATGAATGGTTGGCTGATCTGTAAGGAGCAAGATGAGATGCTAAACCTTGCATTTACAGTCGGTTCTTTCCTCCTGAGCGCCATCGCTCTCCCACTCGGCATCGTCATGGACAAATACGGGCCACGCAAACTGCGTCTGACTGGCAGGTTAGTTCTAGTAAACTCCAAATGAACACAGCATAGCGAATGGTAAATGTTATTGTATTGATTAAAGAAATTACAATCACAAATACTTTCTTATGAAAATCCCCCAAGGGATTAATCATATATGTTTACATTTCCATTCACAAATAAGCATGTCAACAAATCATCTCCATGTCTAAAAATACTCGAATTTAAAGTGAACATTACTAATAGTATTAGTAAATCAGGCACTCCTGATAAAGGCGATTTAAAAAGATTACAAGAAATATAATTATTGTCAAAGAAATTTGGCCAACCCTTATGTTAAGTACATTTAGTCTTAGAAACAAAACCTCACCAAGAAACAGTGGGAATCTGTGCATGTGGTAAAAGAAAACTTACGTTTCTTACGGTCCTACGTTTTCCACAGTTTTTGTATTTTGGAATTTTTTTAATTATTGGCAAATGTGTAGATTCATGCATATTCATGTGAATATTTTATTTGTTATTGACCTCTGTATCACCTCATATAAGTCAGTTATTACTTTCTAAATACAGAGAACCATGGAAATGTTATTGTTCTTAGTAATCACACATGCTGCACATTCTGTAGATAAAGATTAGGTTGAAATATTCTAGAGTATTCCTTTAAAGCTGTACATGAGATTTAGGTATGAGAGGACTTCTTTAAATTGCTAAAAAAGTTTCATGACTGTTCCTCCTGTTTTAGTACCTGTTTTGGCTTGTCATGCCTGCTTATTGCATACGGCGCCAGCAATCCCAATGGTAAGAATTTTTGTTTCACTGCATGTAAGCAATAAGAATACCTTAGATTGATGTTTAGGGTACAGGAGAAGTCTAAATGTGCTTTCACATCATTGTTGAAAAATTGTGAATTGTTTGCCAGCTTTGATTGAGAACATGGGTGGCTTCCACCACCCTTGACCTTGACCTAGAATTCCAAAAACTAGAGCCAGACATATTCCAAGAGCCAGACATATTGTCTAATCTCAGTAGCCAACCTCACAGTCATATTCCAAAATCTAAAGCCTTCTTAAAAGAACAAAAGCTGTTATAACAGCAAACGGGGTGGGTGCAAACTCCATAGTAATCTCCATATTTTAGACGTAATTTATATTTTGTTCGCAAATGTTTGTCTGTATTGTGTATATGCACAGTGGTATCATTATTAATTTCTAGTTTAATTACCTTTTCCATGCTTATTTAGTATGCATAATTTACATAGACTGCCAAAATAGTTTGACAAAAAAAAATGTTGGCATACCAGATTATTAGAACGGTCATTATACTGTATATTGACTCACTATACTAATGAAGGTTCTGTTTCTTCCAGATCTTTCTGTCCTCATTTTTATCGCGCTTATCTTTAATGGATTTGGAGGAATGTGTATGACTTTTACTTCACTCACGGTAAGTGTTACTCTTTTCTGATGTTTGGCAGTTTTGTTTATTAGGATTCTTTTCTCTTGCTCTCTGTTGTTATAGCTGAGGCTCATGGGCCCAAAAGAGGGAAAACAGGACACTCTATTACAACCATTAGCACTTTGTGTCACGGCATACTTTGTTGTATGTTTCCAGTGCTCTGGAAAGAGAAGGGAGGGTGATAATCAGAGGGAGAAAATGATGAAAGAGTTCATCCATTCTTTTTGCTAGGCAGACAGAAAGAAACATGCTCCCTCTGTTCTGTTCCCTCGGTTTACTGTAGGTTAATGATTAGGCCCATCTACCCCTCTCAGTTCTCTCTAATTCCTGTTGACTGGGTTTTGCTGATGCGTGAGCTGTGTTGCATTAATTCCTAATGGTGTGCTAGTGGAGCACCAACCTGGCAATGATGATTTGAGGTCGTCATTGGATTGAGGAGCTGTGTAACTTCAATGACATTGCATTGTAATTGCCTTGTGACTTTTTCACAGTAGTGAATGTTTACTTTTACTGTGGTTTTCAAGGAATAGTAATTCATGTAATATATGTAGAATATATTTTTGAAAAGATAATAGCCATAGTTTGGTTTATTAATCAAGCTGCATATGCTAATTTCTGATTCATTTTAATCCCAGGGTGGAACGGCCTTCCCGTGTATGCGTGGGTTTACTCTGGGTACTCCGGTTTCCCTCGCACAGTCAAAAGACATCCATGTTAAGTTAATTGATTACTCTAAATTGGCTTTGACCTTTGTGTATATAATTAGTTCTGATATGACCTTCTGTGTGGATATGGCCTTGTGTGTGTTTGTGCCGCTGAAGTGGCCACTGATGTGAGTGACGTTAAACAAACCAAATAAACAAACAAACAACTCAAGTTATGAAAAGCAGTATTTAAGTATTTATAATTCCAAATTCAGGACTGAGGTGCAGATACAGTTTACTGCATTTACTTTATGGGGATACATATACTGTGAGATACAAACTTGATGCTGTACTATCCAGTACAAAAAATATGGGCATGTGCATGAACACACTTTCTGTAGGAAATTGTTTGACCAAAATTGTATAGAACATCAAAAGTCAACTAATTTACTAGACTGCATAACAATACACATGTGGCATAGTGGTTAAGGGACTGGACAGGCATAGGACTAGAAGGTCTAGGGTTTAAATCCCACCTTTACCAAGCTTCCACTTTGTGTCCTTAATCCACAATTGTTTGGATTGTAAGTTGCTCTTGATAAGGGTCTGCAAGATGACCTAATTTTTCATAAAACACTAGTGGGTAATGTGGAAAATTATTATGCTTTCCAACATGTTTTCAGTTCAAAGTATATTTTGTCCCCTGCGAAGGATGTGGTTTCATTTAACAATCAATAATTGATCATATATATACTTATATATTTATCTATACTCCCACATAAAAACAGTGAGGTGGTAAGGCCAGTAATGTTCATCACAGAAACAGAAAGGGTAATGAGGAGTTTCATAATGTGCAAGAATGTTTTTTCAAACATTTTTTTATTTCTTATTATGCCTTCTAAAGTGATTTTTTTTTCTGAATCTATATTTCTCCTTTCAGCTTCCCAACATGTTTGGAGACTTGCGTTCCACCTTCATTTCTCTCATGATTGGTTCTTATGCATCCTCTGCTGTTACATTCCCTGGAGTTAAGGTAAATTAGATCTTTGATAATTGTATTTAAATGTACAAATAACATATTGCACTCTAACCTATTTTGTTGGTGTGTAGGTGATCTATGACTTAGGAATTAACTTCATCACTATCCTGGTAGTGTGGGCAGTGTGTGCTGGCCTTGTCTTCATCAATTGTTTTCTTAACTGGCCACTTGAGGCTTTCCCTGGCCCCGAGCACATGGACTACACGTAAGGAATACACTTCAACTACGAAACAATCTCACACAGGCAAACTTTACATCTATAGCACGTGTGTTATCTTCCAATTTCTAATCTATTCTGCAGTGTCAAGATCAAGTTCAGCTGGTTGGGTTTTGATCACAAAATCACTGGGAAGGCCTTCTATAAGCAGGTGACAACGGTGGGCAAACGACTGAGCACTAACAGTTCCTCAACACAAAAGCAGCCTGCTTCCAGCGAGGGTCAAAAGCTCTGCCTATCCACCATGGACCTGGAGGTGCAGTGTGAACCCAAAGAAGAATGTAAGAGACTGTTTTTACACTTAAAATCCATTTCACACCATCATACAACAGGTTTATTTTTCAATGTTGGTCTAGAGCCTATTCAAGAATTCTTTAGGCACAGGTGAAAATGCTCACTGGGTTGGTCTACATCACCCAATTATTCTTGTTGCAAAATTAATGTAGACTAACGTAGTAGCTCTGGTAATTTATATCAGGTTTTTATATGAATTTCAGCAGCAAAATAACATACATTTGATAATATATTAGAACAATTGCATTTCAAAATGAAAAGCAAGTATTATATTGTATACTGTATATTGTTTAATGTTGGTAAAACAACGGTAAAGCAGTTAAAAGAAGTACAGGTCAAAATGACAGGTGTGCCTTGCATTAACTGGGTTGTGTTGTTTTTGTCTGCAGCTCAGTCATTCATGAAGAGCATCTTTAGTCCCCTATTCCTGCTCAGCCTGGTCACCATGTGTGTCACTCAGCTGCGTTTGATTTTCTACATGGGAGCCATGAATAGCATCTTAGAGTCCATGAGCGGTGGAGACCTTAATACAGGTATTTGAGACAAAAAGATTTGTGGCTACTTTTCTCTGCATGAATAGCTTAATTTACATCTTACTGGCATTGTGTAATCACCCTGCTCCTTTTTCTTTTAAATAAACTGTGCTTCTTGGTCTGTTTCTGTAGCTGAGAAAATGCAATTTGGTAAGAATGTAAAATTGTAGGATAGCCTCATCTGCTTTACACTGAAAGCTTAGATGCTTTTTAGTCACGCAGTCATGTTCAAGTGGTTAACCCTGTGCTCTGTGTGGCTACATAGATATGCTGTAACTTAACTAAAAAAAATATTTAACACAGAGATATGAGCAAGTAAAGCATAAAGCATTAAGCATGGCCTAGATATATTCCACTCCTATGTTAACATTTATAATGGATATATTCTGACCAATTAGAATGGCTGCTAGTAAAAACATACTTCATCTGTTTGTAATATGCCTAACCTGCTTAATATAGTTAAGTAGGAATATTGTTTTTTTACACTGTCTCTAGCTAGATATCACAAATTTCACTCAGTGGCATAAGTGTGATGTCAATTTAAACTGACCATGTTATGCCTATGCGTATTGGTAGCAACCTGGATTTGGACAACATGTTTTGTTCCAGTAACTTTGCATTCTAAGACAAAAAAGATTTTGATAGTTTAAATCAAAACACGAAAATGCTCACGTGCGAATTTGGACAAACAATAAAATAAATTAATTATAAGTAAGTACCTTATGATAAATCTCACTTAATTTAATTCTAGCCAAGATATCAGATAAGAGCATAAAGAGTTGATCTAGAACAGAGTTGAGTTCCTAATCAGGAAAGATTTAAAAGATTATACAATTGTGCTGCCGTTAGGGTTAGGGTTGGTATGACCCAATATATTCACAAGGTAATGTATTGACAGTGATGCCACATCGCTAAAGCAATGCAGTAAGTGTGAAATGGTTTAGAGGTTGTTCTGTCAGCTGCTTTGCTGATGCAGCAATTAACCTTGACCTGCACCGGACGCTACTGGGAAATAATCTCTGTTCTATAGTGCCTTAGGAAACAAGTAACTCTAAAGGACATAGTCATGAATGCTACACTAATTCATTAACCAAAGTAGTTACTAACTAACCAAAACGATTATGTAGGACTGATTAATATTCCCCTTTATTGTCTATTGTCTATAGTGAGCCTGTACACTTCTATTTTTGGTGTGATGCAACTACTGTGTCTTTTGACCACACCGGTTATTGGACAAATTATGGACTGGAAACTCAAGGAATGTGATGATGGCGAGTTTGATATTAAAGATGCCTTAAAGTGAGTCAACATAACATTAACTTCACAGTGTGTTATCAGCATATCACCAATATACAATTAATACCAATAACGAGTATTTTAACACACACACTCTCTCACTCTTACACACACTCTCTCTCTCTCACATATACACATACATACATATATATGCTCACAATACCCTCATGAAATATCCCCTAGTGTTTGTGAGCAGTGTAAATTGACCTTAAATACTTTTGTGTTATTTTTTCGCTTTAGCTTATCTATGCTTATTTTTGTTGTGTTTTTCAGGAACCAGTCCCAGCCAAAGCGAAGGGACAGAAAAATCCAAAAGATTTCCAATGCCACACGAGCCTTTTTCTTAACAAATGTGATACTTGTTGGTTTTGGCATCTCTTGTCTCATTCCTATTCTTGAGTTGCAGGTAATTAAATGTCTGTCATATCATAGAAAACCTGCCTGTATATAAAACATACACAGCATAAACACTTTCTGATTCTTTCCCCATTAACTCACATGTACTGTTGTCAAGTTATACAAATTATTTTTTAAAGTAATGTCTACTCAGGGTAGGGTGGTATACCGGGATAATGCTGTATTTAAAAAGGTGACATCAGACAAGGACGCTGTTGAAGGCACATAATGGCCACTATATGGCACCATATGTTTACATGATCGGCTTGAATTAGTTTTGTGTTTAATCATATACTGTCCATAGTAATTGTGGCGAGGCTTAGATTAGTGTTACTAAACTGTTAATAGTCTATTCCATGACTTCCATCTCTTCTGGCTTACTACATTTTTCTACAGGTATATATATATGTGTATATGTCAACTGACGATGTGCCTCCAAGGACTCCCACTGAGGACGCATTTTATAATCTATATTGTTATATAGTTTTTAAGTTTATAATTTTATTACTAATTTAAATATTATTATTAATTTGTTATTGATTTAAATAACAAAACCTGATTATAATAAAATCCCACTAGGCTAATAAGACATCACTGCCATCATTGTACAAGTCTGTACATTTCCTTAGTTTTCCCATGTCTTAATGTTTTTCATCAAGCAGGGTGGAATCTCTGAACTTGAACTTAACTGAGGTCAATTCAAATTTGGTTTTCCTTGAAGTCAGAATCCCAATTTTACATTTACATTTACGGAATTTAGCAGACACCCTTATCCAGAGCGACTTACAACTTATACAATTCATGGGGCTGGGTCACATTTATACAGGTTTTATTGTTGTTTGATGCAATTTTATTTTTCAAATTTGGGGTGGGATGATGGGATTTTATATCCAAATGGTTTAAATAAGGAATCATTCAAATTCCAAGGTTCCACTGTACTTAGAAGGTATTGATCAATATAGCAGAAAATGCAATTTGTACATTTTAATCCTCCGTCTTTCCTTTTCAGTTGCTCTCCTTTGTTCTTCATACCATTGTAAGAGGTTTCATCCACTCGGCTGTTGGAGGACTTTATGCTGCTGTGTAGGTTTTCTATTTTTTGTCTGACAGATGATCATGTCCTGAGAAGGAGGCTATTCTTATTGAAGTTTATGTATTTCTGCAGGTACCCATCAGGCCAGTTTGGAACTCTTACCGGAATGCAGTCTCTGATTAGTGCCCTCTTTGCTCTGCTCCAGCAGCCTCTCTTTATGGCTATGATGGGTCCACTGGAGGGAAATCCTCTTTGGGTAAATAAAAAGTTAGCTATGAAATAAAGTACAGAATATTTTGAAATTCCTATTAAATCTTGACGATTACGCCCTCTGGTGTTCAAAGAAACCCATACCCATACCCTTAACTGTTACCTATGTACCTATGTAAAACATTTGGTACAATGTCACACTACTATGGTGTAAGTTAAGGGATTGTGTGTGAACGAGACTTCTGAGACAAGAGTTTCATACCCCACAATATGCTGATGCTCTTTCTCTCTTTTTCAGGTGGACGTCGGTCTCCTCGCTGTCAGCATGTTGGGTTTTCTCCTGCCCCTTTATCTGCTCTGCTTCCGCAAGTCCCTCCACAAAAAAAGGAAAGAAAGAGAAAATTATGCCAAGATTTACATCAGAATCAATAACAGTGACACACCTGAGGCCTTTGTCTAAGCCCAGACATTGAGACACCCAAATGGAAACGAGGCTTTACGGGAGAAAAAGCGTGTGCCATTTAATTTAACGTATTCACATAAACACTGCAAATGGCACACAATTATTCTTTCTCACACAGAGACTCAATGAACTGATGTTGGCATTAAAACATATAGCATATACCATCGATATAAAGACATACTGAGAACAGTGAATAAGATGCAAAGCATCTGTGCAAACTATGTGAAATTAGTTTATGTTGCGTATGTTTTGTAAGATTAAATACTACTCACTAAGTACTAAACCATGTACATTTCTCCAAATATGCCCTGATGGCATCACATATTTGCACAATCATTTCTACTGCCCAACTCTCAGTGCCTTAAGGACCTGGTGTACAGGGTTTAGCCAAGGAGTGGACAAAAAGGTTTGTTTTGTAGCAAGTCAAGTGCCTTTTCCATAATATCCCTGATATATGGTGTATTCTAATTTATTTTCACAATTCTTTGGTATGAAAGTAATTTTATATTTGTGAAACTTTTTAATGATCCATTAAAAAGCTTGCAAAGACTTTGGGCGCAAGTGAGTCACAACAACTATATTTATAATGAAACCTATTAAGAAATCTTTTTAGAGACTCACCCACTTTTCATATCTAATTTAGGGCTGCCATTTAGCTAACTGGCAGCACAGATTTAAAGAAGACACTAACCCTGGATGGAGGATAATCACAGGATATATCACACTCACTTCAGATATGCCAACTGACCTAATGCATTTATAAATCTGTGATAAGAAAACTAAGTACCAGAAAAAATCTTCCACAGAGCTATTCAATCTGTGGATCAGACACCTTTTGGGATATAAGGAATTTTCTAAAGCCTACAACATGTATTTACAGTTATATTACTTTCCATGCATGCATGGAACTATACTGCTAAAAATAAATAAAATATCCAATATCCAATAAAATATCCAATTAAATATCCAATAGAAGAATTTTGTGAGCAGTGTATATGAAGCACACATATTGCACTCAAATATTGTCTTTTTGTGAATGTTATTGATATTGTTAGTGAGCATGTTGGACTTAGAAATCCTAGCCTGTGTCCCCCTCTTGGGGCAAAAGTAGAAAGTCACAGATTCATAACTTTCAACGAACATTTCCTGTGTGCTGTAATTTTTAGCCTTATAACTTGCACAGTGCTTTTCCTTGTGAAACACTTTGAACAAATGTGTATGATAGGTGCTATAATGATAATTATTATTATTGTCTGTATTTTTATTATTATTATTATTATTATTATTATTATTATTATTATTATTATTATTATTATTATTATTATTATTATATCGTGTATTCTTTGACACAATTCTACCTTTTAGTAAATAAATAAAAAGATGTTTTTATTACTGTTTATCTAAATTAATCCCAGCTCTGTAATGGTAATATCTGTACTTGGACTGACTGGATCTCTGGTCCCATCACGACTGGCTGTGAGGGAGGGGGTGGTTATTCGGTGCTACAACAGTGACCCCTGTGGGCCCTAGGAGGTGCTGGCATGTGGCCCAGGGCACGCTTACGCCCCGTGTTCTCACGCCTCTGACCGGGATGAGCCGGATTTTTGAAATGAAGGCGCTGATTCTCACACACCCTCTCTCTTTGAAGTCTGTGAAGCCCATTTAGGAACTATCCCAATGCCCCCATGCCAGGCTGGTACCCCAGTCCCCCCGGCCGTCCCCTGCCAGTGCTGATGTCATCGCCGGGGGCTACACCACACGGCTTATTCTGTGCGTTTCGGGGCAGATGCTGGGACCCTCCCTCGGCCCTGTGGCTCTGTCGGTGCCCCTTTGTGCCGGTTAATTGAGTGCAGCGCTGGTCTTTAGAGCGCATTGAAACGGGGCGAACGCTGGAGGTTAAATATGCCTTAACGTGCTGCTTAATCCCTCCGTCCAGCCCTATTAATTAGAGCAGCCTGGGGACGAGAGACATGGGGACACACTGAGAGAGAGAGACATGAATTCATCCACTCACTCTCAGCGCTCCGGGTTTAGCTTTCCGCCTCGTTTCCCTCCTAAAGGAGGTGGAAAATTAACCATGGGCAGATTTGGGGAGGCGGAGGAGCGTCGCGTCCCCTCTTTACACATCCCGTTTAAATCGTTCCTTTCCAAAACGTTTCTGCTTACGATGTTTCAAAATAACAATCCTGCTGCCATTTTCCAACCCATCTCCTTACCCCAGCTTTTATTTCTTTATTTACCTGATTTACTTTACTCTTTTTTTAATTAAGAAATTACCATTAAGTGCCTAACGAGGCACAAATCGTAACCTTGACCTACCAGCACTG
>JAUZSV010454165.1:0-16940 GCA_034780495.1 Parotocinclus cesarpintoi | reverse complement strand
ACCCACCCTAACCCCGAACCCCAAACCCCCCAGCCAGCACACACAGAACGAACGCATAAAGTGATTCGTTTTCCTGTTCAGTTTTTTTTTTATTTATTGTGTTGTATTAATTTTATTTACCAAATTGTATTTTGAGCAGACAAAGCCTCTGTGATGTTGGAGAGGGGCACGGACCATAGATGGAGAACCAAAGGCATTAGGTCATGTTTGAGTCTTCCCTGGAGCCTCTGTGTCTAATCTGGAATCTGGTCATAAACAGTAATGCTTTGTAATTATCAGGACGCTAATGACCGCGCATGCCAGTCTCAGGGACGGAAGCTCACACTGAGCAGGGCTCCATGGTGGTTCAGATGATCACAGCATGACAGGTCTGACCACCTCGCAGATGATTCATGGCCTCATGGTCACTCTGCAAACCAAACCTAAATCCTTCCAGACCCTAAAATGGCCCCGAGCAGAATGTGTTTTTTGACATGAAACCATCCACCGAGCGCATTTGGGGCTTTTGGGTCGAGTTCGTTTTCATGTCTGAGGCTGGTGAGATCACGGAAGCTGCTGCTATTTACAATTAGACCGAGCGTGACCCCGTTTAGAGCGGATCACTTCACACAGCTGGAATCTCTGCGGCGTCCTCTGCTCTTTCGGTTGTCTTAGAGAGACGCCTGCATTTAGACGCACGGAATAGCGGGACAGCCGGTGCCCACCCGGAAACTCTGGGTGAAAGGGCAGGAACAACCCTAAACGAGGTGCCAATCCATCATAGGGCAGGCACATACACAGTCGCACACCAAGGGCCACTTTAGAGACACCAATTAACCTAACATGCATGTTTTTGGACTGTGCGAGGAAACCGGAGTACCCGGAGTAAACCCACGCAGACACGGGGATGACCCAGGCTGCTCCACCCTGGGACTGAACCCGGGACCGCCCATGAGCCCCCGTGCCACCCCACGTAATAGCTAATAACTAAAATAAATGTCCCAATAAAGCAACTCATAATAATAATAATAATAAGTTTAATTTATATAGCACCTTTTTTAAACCCAAGGTCGCTTTACAGCAAGTGTTAACACACACAAAAATCAACATCATTCACACAACAAGATACACAGTTCAAGACAAGCAGGCACAACAAACATTAAATAGAAGAGGTAAATAGGAAGGTTTTTAGAAGACATTTAAATTCTTTAGTTGTTCATGCGGACCTAATGGATAAAGGAAAAGAGTAACATTGTAGTATTAATGTAACATTCCTGTTGTACTATTATCTTGCGTTTCCACATTGGCAACTTAATCTGGCATTCGTGAACATCCATGATCCGAATCTTCCTCCGCAGCGTTCATCACGTGTTCATGAAACCGTTGAACAATGAGCTTTGTGGCATTGCACGTTAGGGGTGGGCGGCATGACCCTAAAATAATATCACAATATTTTAGGGTCCTGTTGCGATAACAATATATTTGGCGATATATTTTTATAACATACAATTGCACCAAAATATATTTTATACTTTTGAAATACTTCACATCACAGCATTTTTAAATTTCCTCATACTCAGTTGCATGCTTCTGCTCTAAGTAGTGAAACAGATTAGATACGTTTTCCCCCTTTTGTTGTTGCAGACCTTCTCCATAGCTTTACATATCACTGGTTTGTTGCACATCTGATATTTTGTACCAATACCACCTCCACACTACCAAAGTAGCTCCCCGTTTTGGGACACACTCCACCACTGCAGAACCACCTTCTGCCAGATCTGTTGCTCTGCCTGTGAGTACTTGAAGTACATAATTCTCCGTGTAAACGCATTACGTAAAGATATCGGAATATCTCAATATGGATGTTTTATATTGTTAAGAAAATGATACCAGTATTATCGCGGACAATACGATATGGTGCACATTAATCACGTATCCATCAGAAATTGATGTGCTGTGGTCATAACTGAATGCACAAGGCCAGCAACAATACTAGGCTGTGGCATTTAAACGGTGCTTAATTGGGCTTTCGTTGTTACTTTTTTTGCTGAGTGAGTGACGTGCCTGATGATGTGGGCTCTCAGTTTGGTAAATCAATACTTAAAAAATAAGACGAAACTAAACTAAAACATCGCCCACCCTTAATACTAAGCAATTCGATTTTACGATCAAATGAAATGTATTTATACTTTGGAAAGTTTTAAAGAAAAGACATAAATGCTGCATCTTGGCCTCGAATGTTTAGTTTCTACCAGTGAGGCACATAAAGAGTATAATCACACTTCATACTGCCATAGTTAGGGGTATTTCACACAGTTGCTCTGCACTTAAAAATCAAACTGTGCTATGGTACTATACACGTGTTTATTTGTCAGTATGTAGTACAGAGTGGCTGGGCTGTGATAAACTGGTGCACATCACACATTGCAGGTCTTTTGTTTCTTGTTTCTTTCATGTTATTGTTTGTTTTATATGGGGGTGAGTTCTCCATCTTATTAAAGAGCTTAATTAGCACTTTGAAATGCAAGCGGCACACCCTGTTGTTTCATAAGAAGTACCATTGATGTCATTCAACTGAGTCAGCGAATAGCTGTAGTGTAACTCACCACAAATATTCAGCTTAATAGAATCCTAGAGTTACTGTCTCTGTCATTGTCACCAATGAACGTCGAAATAATTGCGAGCTCATACCCGGCGGGTCCAGGCTTGTGGAGAGACTGGGGAAAGCATGCCAAGCCACAGCCCCATAACGAACACGCATACCTTGCTCTCAAACCAAGTATCACCAGAAACCTTACTTCCGGAAGGTGCATAAAGAGCGACGGGTGACTACGACGACGGCGACGACAGCCAACGTTCTTGCATTCCTTCTTCATCAAAGCCCTTATTTGCTTTAAGGAAACCTGTTGGACAGATTCCGTGCCTTGTTCACCCCCCGCCTCACAGTAACGCATTGTGGAGGCGCACATGATACAGGACTATGATATATGACACTTGTGAATAATTGGCCCAACTCCACAAAGTGTGATGTACACCCAGTCTCACACACAGCCAGGTCCAAAGAAAACAAGCCAATCGTGGTAGATTTTCTGATTGTCGAATGTTGTGTTGTCGTTATTGTAGTTTCTCCATGAGGCATGTCGCGTGCACATATACAGACAGATATTTATTCACTAATTGTTGTAGTTTCATGCTCTGATGGATGGACTGTAGGTGGGATTTCAGAGGGATGCTGGTTTGAGAATGTTTTAGAATCTGGAAATACTGTATGTCCCACTGAATATGCTTAAGTGCAGCCTGAATTGGTCGATAGCCAATAGAAAAACAGCATTAATTATGTAGCACCAAATCTGCTGCACATGGCTTCAATATTCCGTCTGGACACTAATAGGATGCAGCATCAGTTTGTGGAATTTTTCTCTTCAACATAATCACCTGTTACTAGAAGTGTTTAGGAACCACAGCAACCACAAAGTGACAGACCACATACATTTACATAGCGGTGCACAGCACATAAGAGTCACCAATGCTCTGCTGACTCGGTCATTTCCAAACCTCCTCTGGTATTAACATCAACACAAAAAACTGTACACCATGAGCTCTCTGACATGGGTTTCCATGGCTGAGCAGCTGCATGCAAGCCTTACATCACCAAAACCAATGCCAGGCGACGGATGGAGTGGTGTAAAGCACACCACTGTTGGACTAGCAGTGAAAACTTTCTGTAGAGTGTCGAATATCGCTTCTTTAACTGCCAGTCTGACGGACGAGTCTGGTTTTGGCAAATGCCAGTGGAACGTTAACTGCATTGTGCCAACTGTAAACCGTGGCAGAGAAGGGATATTGATCATTTATAGGGTTGTTTTACTGTTCAGTTGAAGAGAGATCTTAACTGTATGCTTCCAAATCATTTTGGGTAAGGCCGTTTTCTGTTCCAGCGTGACTGTGCACAAAGCAAGTTCCACAAAGGCACGTTTGGTTGAGTTTTGTGTTGATGTTAACATGGCCATATCGAACACCTTTGGGGTGAATTATAAAGGATATTGTAAACCAGGCCTTTTTATCCAACAGCACTGTCTCACAAATGCTCTACTGAATTAACAGGCAGAAATTCCCTATGACCCTTTAACAAAAGTGCTATGTTACCATGTTGTTTTCTGCTTTTCAAGTCTGGGACTTCTCTGTTCTGCCAGCAGATTTTTCAAGTATTCTTGCTTATACCGGTTCTGTGTCCTTCAGACATGAATAAGAAGGGGATATGTCCCAACAAATCTACCATAACCTAAATGTATCATGAACTGGCAAGTTTAAGGAGTGTTTGGTAGAGCAGTCTGTACTGTATAGTAACGTATAGTAAGTTAATGTTTAGAACACTTGCAATAACCTACAGTAGGACCCCGGCTGCTTCACATTAGGATTGAACCCAGGACCTTCTTTCTGTGAGGCAGAGGTGCTCTCTACCGAGCCACCGTGTTGCACCACAAAACGGTGTAGATATAAAAATAAAGGATAACTAAAAAAAAAAAACAGAACTCTTCTGAGGGCTGCTGTGATCCTGAATCAATGTATACTGAATCGTGAATCATGATTCAAATTTCGGTTGAAACGAGTCACATAAGTGACTCATAAGTTAAAGCATGTGCACAGTGTACTGGGCAACCAACGAGAACTGAAACAAATGTTTCTGGTCAAAATGCATTGAGATTAGAATTTGACGAGTTCGGAGGTGGTCGAGAGCAGACATACAAACGTACAGTACAGTGGTGCATACAGTATATAAGTTCACCTGACAAAATATGTCACCTTGCATGGTTAAGGAGGTAGTAACTTTAGGATTAGGATTCATAGACTGAGAAGAGGTGGTACAGTGCTGGGAATGTATCGTTTGGTGGTAATGATTGGCACAAAGGAGGAATTGAATTTGGGTGTGCCAGAGCCCATAGTGTGAAGAAAGTAGCTGCAGGTGAATTGAAGAACACGGTCATACGGGTCTACCAGCAGTTGCAAAAATCCCAATCTCGTCACAGTTGTACCCGAAAGACAAAACCCACAGACCGGGATCTCATGGCTTGTAATTAAAAAATAATTTCGCATCCAGGCAAGAATCGCTTCTAGATGGACATGCGTTGACTTCTGTAAGCAAGTGGCTTACAAAGACGAACGTGCAGGACGCCTGTTCTTAGGGAGAACTGCATCTGAAAATCTTGCCAGCATTCAAACAGGTGAAAAGGAATGGGTGGAGAACGTCGAAGAAATCCAAACAAAGTACACAATCCTACGCCGAGGATTTCACTAAGCACTTCATTTAGAAACAGTGACGCAGTAGCTTCTTGTCACATTCGGGCCGGCTGGCAGCAGTTGTTCTTTATTGTCTTTTGTCAGTGATCTGTGTACAGATAGGAGCGGTTCCATATCCAACTTGCACGCATTTGCATTTTAAGTCAAAGGGCACAGGAAGGAGGAAATTCTGCCAGTCATACTTAAAAGAAGCTATCGCACAGCGGTTGTCTGGTTTTGTCTGATAGTAGTGAATGGCCTTACAGCAGATTACTTACTACGAGATAAGTGGATTAGTGTTCGAGGTGTTATAATCCCAGTAAGATTATAAAGCCTTAATACTTCCTAATGATTAATGCCTTGACCACTGGTCCACTTGCCTTGAATTACTGCTACTGCAATTATTTGACGTGTAGTACGTCATTGTGACAGTTATTACAATCTTTCACCCTGTCCTTCTGAGATAATAACACCTACAACTGGACAGTTTTAAACAGACACTTAAAAATGATACAGGCCTGTAGGAAACACCCACAGAGCCTGAGGGTCTCAGCCGGTAAAAACAGTGCTATAGAAAAGCGCCAGGGCTGGTGGGAATGCCAAAAACAGGTCTGTCAACTAACTATGCAAGTGACAAGCTACTCTTTAGGAGGGACCTTAGATATGCGCCTGGAAATGCATGCACAAAGGCAGACAGATTTTAACAATTTCAATTTAAGTAAAACGGCAAGTGAGGTGGTGCAGTGGTTAGCAGCGTTACCTCTCTTCTCAGCCTGGTCACTGTCTGTAGCAAGTCTTCATGTTTTTGTGTGTGTGTTTTTGACCTTCTAGGGCAATTTACGTCTCTAAAACATCCCAGCCAGTGTGCGGCACATGGAATCTGCATGGGAAGCACGGCACCCACTTCAATTTCAGTAAGTGGTTATGAAATGTTTCCCAAAGTAAATGAAACGATGAAAGGTCTCACTGCAGTATCTCACCGTTTGTTAATTAAACTCGGGACTCCTCCCATGAAACAACACAGCCTGCATGCATAAGCTGCTTCGAGGCCTCCAGCACAGGGCCTTTAGACACTCATTGAAGCCTTCTTGAATCTGGGCGTCTATGGCTACAATCATATATGTGTCAAAAGATGAATGCCCATTGGCCAAATGGCTTTGAAAATGTTATTTTGAGTCATGCCCGGGTGCTGTGTTTCAGGAGCTGTGTGAAGAGGGTGCATTCTGTACAGAAAAATATCTCGTCTATTGGACTTGCTGGGATTTTTTTTTTTTTCCTTTTAACTTTTTTTTGTCTTCTCTTAACGTGTGACTTTTCTTATTGTGTGGAATCTCGTATCCAGCCCCCTGAATCAGAAACATAATTAACCATTCACAAAGATGACATAGATGTGTTATTAAGGAAACAACATTTCTATTTGGCTGTGCAGTTTAAGTGCACCTGTTCTGGAAAGTATATCCGAAGCGTAGTGCTATGGCTGCCAGCTGCCAACTAAACTAAAGCTAGTACCAATTTTACGAATGTCCGACTTAAGATATTTTAATTTAACGAGGGGAATACACATAAACACACATTCAGCAGAAATCCTACTCTGCATTTTAAAATGGGATTTTTTTTACACACAATACTCTCCTGTACCCATTCTAAACGAGGAAGTTGGCAGTGTATTATATAAAGAGTCACGTGGTGGGGAAATTGAGTGAGGAAAAGCCTTACGGAATTGGGGCTTGCAAACAGCTAAGAAAACACAAAAGAAAACCTATAAAGTGATGCAGACTGCAAAGCCTAATAAATAATAACAGTTACTATTTATATATCGTTTTGTTGGGCTTTTTTGAAATGAAATGTTTTTTTCTTCTTACATTCGACTATTTTTCTAAGCAACTATTTCAAGAGAACACCAGTCCATCAATTGCAAATCCTTTTTATGGGACTGTGGTGGCTTAGCGGTTAAGATATATTGTGGGCCTGAAGGTTCAGGGTCCAGATCCCACCACTGTTTAGTCCTCGAGCAAGACCCTTTACCTAACAATTGCTTGGGTTGTAGGACTGTATCAGTTATAAGTCACTCTGGATAAAAGCATCTACAAAATGACTACATGCAAAAGTATTTAACAACTTGTGTACTTTATATATCTGATCTTTACTTTAATTAATTTATAAGATACACCTGTATTAGGTGTTGGTACACTCATTGTCCATTTTATAAGTTCCACTTTCAATGTAGGAGCACTTTGTAGTTCTACAGTTAAAGACTAAAGTCCATCTATTTTTCTACATACTCACTCCTGACCATTTGAAATTGAGTAAAGTAGACTAACAACTTATGTAGAGACACAGGCGGACTACAGTAATGATAGGACTACTAGCGCTCCCATATGGTAAGTAGTGATTAAATGGACAGACAGTGTAGGTGCTAATACAGACAATAAACAAATTTAAAATGGTTAGAAAAACCTGACTTCCCAAGAAACTTGTGACTGTCACTAACTTTGTTTAACTTTGTGTGCATGTACCGTGTGATGGACTTGTGATTGTCCTGTCCAGAGTTACCCCAAGTCACACCCTGCTTTTTTGCCAACCTGAAATTAAACGGGTACAGAAAGAGAACAGGGCACCAACAACGTTTGTATCCATTATTAGTGAAACCCAGAAAAAGTACATATACACATTCAGTCAAAAAGAAATGTTCAGGTGCACACACTGTGCACAGCAGGTGTTATCAATGTGGTTGCCAGGTTATGTATATAGGCTGCATATAAATAATACGACCCATGTAGCTGCCATATTTAATTAAGGGAGGCCAAAAAGAAGTGACTAAACAGACAGACTCTCCAGACAATCACAGGCAAACTCTTGTCTTTGCAGAGGAAGGGCACTAACAATGAGAAAATTCTGTTAGAGTTGGAGGGTGAGTGGCATCCTGAAGAAACAAAGAGAGAGAGGATCAGTGAAGAACAAAAAGAGTTCTGGAAGAAACAGAAAGAGCTCCAAGAGAGGAAGCATTTTAAGACTGAGCAAGTCTGGTGGGTTTAAAAAAAGAGTTAATGAAGCAGTTTCTTCAGGACAATTAGAACATCCTGAAGTCTGTGAAAGATAATTTTTCTTCTTTTTCTTTTTCATGTATTCGTGTTTATGTGCAGCACTTTGGGACACTGGTTGTTTTTAAGTGGGCTTTATAAATACATTTTACTTGCTGAGAGGAAAGTTCAAAGACAGAGGAGGATTCACATAATACGGATAAACATCTGAATAGCAGTCTAGCATGTGCTTTGTGTTTGCGTGCATAACAGTCCTACTACTATTACTACAGTAACTAATAGTACTACTATTACTACAGCATCACTAACATTCATTACTAACAATACTGCTACTACTGCAGGTACTACTACAACATCACTAACTTTCATTACTAACACCTAACAGTACTGCCACGACTACTACTGGTACTACTACTTCTACTACAGCATCACTAACATTCATTACTAACAACTAACAATACTGCTACGTCTACTACAGGTACTACTACAACATCACTAACCTTCATTACTAACAGCTAACAGTACTGCTACGGCTACTACAGGTACTACTACTACTACTGCTACTTCTACTACAGCATCACTAACATTCATTACTAACAACTAGCAATACTGCTACGTCTACTACAGGTACTACTACTACTACTACTACTACTACAGCATCACTAACATTAATTACTAACAATATTGCTACGACTAATACAGGTACTACTACTACAGCATCACTAACCTTTATTACTAACAATACTGCTGCTGCTACTACTACTACTACTACAGGTACTACTACAACATCACTAGCATTCATTACTAACAGTACTACTGCTGCTGCTATTACAGGTACTACTACAACATTACTAACATTCATTACTAACAATACTGCTACTACAGGTACTACTACTCCACTTTTTTCCACAATAGCCACAAACCAATCCACAATATGGATTAAGTCCTGTCCAGCACATGCTTATTATTATGTTAGCTTTTTGCTCTTTATTTAAAGTACTTTACTCTAAAGTCAGTAAAAAACAATTGAATAAAAATGGGACGATCCTGTCATTTAATGCATTTTCAGGTACGGTTTTGCAAAACAGCGACATCTAGTGTACAACAGAATTGAATTTATTTACTGCAATGCTTTGGTTTTTGGTTTTATTTACATAATCATCATGCAATAGCAAACGTAGTATAATGGACTAAATAATACTCAAATAACATATAATAAACTGATTCCACTGTAGCTATGCCAGTAAAACTCTGTTTAATGACTTGGAACAACATTTGTGGACTTGCAATATAACAGCAAATACATAAACAAAATGTGCTTTTGTTTATTATAAGACAAATATATTCAAATAGATTTAATCATTAAATTCAGAAATAAAAAAGAAGCATTCGAGTTTATTTATTTATTATCAGGAAAGCAAAGGAAAAGTCAAAGAAAGGAATTACATGGTTTGTAAGACATCTCATGCTTGTTCAGTGGCATTCAGGTCTGGAGAACGTGACGGCCAGTCCATTCGTCCGAGTCCTGCTTCCTGAAACTCGTTGTTGACAAGATGTTCACGGTGGGCCCTTGCATTAACACCACTTTAGGATACAGGCTCTCATCTCAGTATCTGACTCAGTCAGCAATCCATTTCACAGCAGATAAGGATACTGTGATTGGGAAGAGGATAGTTGACCACTCATCATGGATTCATACAGTGTTTAGCAGATAACACAATGCATGACATTAGTCGCTGGACATGCATGGTCCAACACGATGGAGCCGGGTTCGTACGGTCTGGATACATATCTGTCGTCCAGTGGAAGCAAGAAACTGTCCCTGCCACTCTTACATTACTGCGCCTGCTCCTTCTTGCCTATAAGGTCAAGTAGCTGTGTCAAGTCCTAGTCTTCTTCGTACCGTTCTAGTCTCTTGAAAGCAATTCCACACTCTGCTAATCACACTTTGGGATGTATTAAGTGCTGTTTCCACTGTTGTCTGTGTTTGAGCTGCTTTAGGATGTCCCGTAGCTCTCCAAGCTTACATTTAGGCAAATCATGTTACAAAGGCATAGCAAGGGCTGGAATGTCCACTCCCAATATCAGGGAACTCCAGCACTTTTAACCTTTTATATAGTGCGTTTTCACCAAGTCGTTTTGCATTATGGAACATCTTTCTTTGACTTGTCGTTTGCTTTTCTGATGTTCTTGTTTAATAAAAAAAGATCAAATGCTCTGTATTGGAATACAATCAGAAAATACAAAGGAATTGTATGCAGTATTAAGAAACATGAAAAAGAAAAAAACTGTTTCTCTTAGCTGCAATGGTAATTGGTATTTAGTGTGGCCTTCCCATACACTTTTATTTTGTTTACATATTTTCTGTATTATGTTTGGATCTTAATTAGTAGTCTAAGAAATAAGTATATATGTTCATTGTACCGATGCTTACAGCACAGTACTGCCCTTATAGTACATTATGCCTTTTCAGTTTGTTTGCTAGGTTGCCAGTTGTTTTGAGCTCTCCTGTCTGTGCAAGATGCTTGTTAAATGCCACAAGCATTAACATATTCATCACTAATCCATTTAAGATCTCACCTCCCTTTATCTGCCACTCCCCTGTTTATGCCAGTGTTTTCCTAATAAGACAATGCATTCTAAAATAAGGTACTATAGCATTAGTTTGGAATTAATTCTGATGTTGTTTTATATCTGTTGTGTACACTAAGGCAACACTTTCAGTGGTAAACAAGTTCAGCAATGTTGTGTCCTGTGATGGTTTTATTTCTTTTTTTTTTTGTGTCAATCGGCTGAAATGAAATGGCGAAACAAATTATGTTAAGGCTAAAAAAGTCAAAGCTTAATAAGACTGGGATTAGATTAGCATTAGCGTTAGACAGTAAATCTCTGTCCCAGTCATCACACTTTGAAATTTTGCGTACTGCACCACTGAGAGCACTTCTAACAATGGTGTATGTTTTTACATAATATTTAGTTTGACATACAGCCAAAGACTAATGCTACTTGATGTTTCACAGATTGAAATAGTCTCATTTCCTGCCAAAACCCATACTTACCCTTGTTGCCAAAATAAAAGTTGACATTTTATCCATTTTAACTGTTGTCCCACCAGTCCAGGGCACTAGACTATTTTTTACAATTGGTGTGACTTACTTTCTCATTCGGTCGTACCAACTTCTCATTTGGCCATTAAAAAAATGAAACAATGACCATGCATTTTGATGAATCCTTTTCATTATTATTAATGAATTGTTATTATTGTACCTCAACAATGACGAGGTTTACAGTAAGCTACGGTAGCACATGCAATGCAAAAATAGCTCGTGGGGGAAGCACATTAAAATGCTTCAACACAACTAATTTAATACGTCATTTAAAGAACAAACTAAATGTGGTGAGTTTTCGAGCTCACTGCAGAGAATTTTTAAAAAGCCACCCAGAGCATCAACAATCAGACGCCAATTAACGCAGCCCACACTTGCCAACACTCGCCCGTATGAGCGAGACAGTTTGAAGGCTAAACAAATAACCTGAAAAATAATTGAATTAATCGGGTTAGACGACCAGCCTTTTTCAGTGGTGTAACGGCGAAGCCCTGCAACTTGCTACTGGTGCAATAAATACTTCACAGACGATGAACTTTTTTACAATATCATATAATGATAATATCTATATCAAATCCAGCTAAACAGAGAGACTTGTTCTTTTCGTTCTCTGCTTCTTCAATGTGATCGGTATCGGCGCGGTAATCGGCAGCATAAAACATGATCGGCGCGTCCCTAGTTCTGACAAAAAAAACCAAACATAAATGAAAGTGTTTTAACAGAAAATGTTGTAAAACTTCAATAACTAAAATGTAGTTTTAATTTAAAGGTTTGTACCTACATATGTATACAATTGAATTGTCAGATTATGTGGAAGATTAAGTAAAAAATGTAATTTAAATCCACCTATTGTTTTGTTTCTCCATAAATATATGTATAATTATAGAAATGTATTTTTTAATTTCACGTATGAATATATTGAATATATGAATATCTTGCTGGTTTTAATCAATTAATTTATCTCCAGTTACCAGCTGAATGTGCTAAACCACAGATCTGGAACAAAAATATTTACCAAAATTCTAATTCAAAAAATCACATTTACTACAATTTTGGTTGCAGTCTAGAGCCCTGCACCAAACCCACCAGGTTTCTACACCAATGGAGCTGTTTCACAAAGATCTCCACAGGGCAGACCCAAACCCTGTGGAGGGATTGTGCCTTATAGTCTATTATGTCTATATGCCTATTAGCTATCCCCCATTAGGAGCTAAAATTTGTGGCTGGGGATATGGGATCTGGATTGTCTTTCCAACAAGGAAACTAAAACTTGTACGCATTGTTTATTTATGTTTATTCTAAACGTGCATGAACGAAGGCATTCCAGTGAACTCTGCCAAGCAGAATACGTTGTTCCAGAGAAGACAGAAATATTAGCCAACACCATTTTTGTGTGCCCATTTGTAACCTTGCATGTGATTTTGATTCATAAAAAACTCCCACAAGTTGCTGCATTATGTACAGATTAGAACAACCGTCCACTCAAGGAAGCAGCTACAAAATGAAATCACCAAATCACAGGCACTCCTCCCATGAAAATGCCTTGAGGCAAAAAATGTTCTTCCTTAAGATAAAAAAATGAAAGAGCAATCTGAAGACGAAGAGAGTCACGTATTAAGTATAATTAAGTCTAATTAAATTAGTATGTGAAGTGAGAAGTTTGAATGCACCACCAATCCCAGGGAGTCTCCAGCCATTTCATGTTTAATGAGTCAATATGTAAATTGAAGGAGGAAAAACTTTTCAAGGATCCCAGTAACCGTTTATGACAATTTGTGACTTTTGAAGAAGCTGGCAGTTCTGTTGGTTGCAGTCATTCACAGTAATATACATTTTCAGTATAATTAAATTGAGAAATAATATGAAAATTTAAGACTACATGCAGGGAACGCAAAACTTCTGAGACCTCTTAGAAAGAGGACCTCTTAGATGTTATACATGTATTGAGGTTTGTTGCATCACCCACATTGTGAACATTGTTAACACTGAATCGTAATTGGAAACATTGTAATGTGGATACAATCTGAAAACACACTAGTGTAGTGAGTAGCACATTTATTAAAGCGGAATAACCACAGCGCTGCAGTAATAATCAGAAATTAATTTCATGTATAACTATTGTGATGCTTATTGTGAAAGGCAAGGAGGAGTGGATGATTGCAAAGGCTCCAGATTGACAGTGGGTCATTTTACAGAATTAGTTACAATTATTGCAGTAGGCAGAATCTTATCCGGAGCCTTAGTGTCCAAGCAGTTGTGAGTTGAGGATGCAAGTGGCAGGTTGGAGGTGCTGGGGCTTAAGATACTGAGGTCCATAGTCCCAGATGGTTGCTAAGTGGAATTAGCTCTGTTGATATATGGGAGTGCCTCAAGGCCGGAGTTTAAGACCGTTTTATTATTTTTAAATAATGTAAATAAATATTATAATACCTGCCAAATCCATAAAACACCACAAAAACCCACATGAAACCCTGTAATAAACGGCTTTCTTTTTTAAAAATATCCTGCTGTTCAGTTGTTATCAGACTCTAGTAGTTGTAAATATACATCATGAGACTGGCATTACTGATATGCTGTGACCTACTGAAGGCTGAGGCTTAGTGGAGATAAATGTCTTGAATGAATGGGCAGCTGATTTTTGTGACGACATCAGTGTTATTTTCAATCCATCGATTTCGGATATCTGACTCATCTGCGTGCTCAAACAGACTGTGGGCGATGTACCATTAATGAGTGGAAAAAGGTTTTGTTATTTTAGTAGCTATTTAAGTAAAACTGATACACACACCCTGCTTATGCGTGTGAACTGTCCAAATCATACACAGCAAAGTGAAAACAAAGCACAATGGAATGCGTGTCATTGAGTAAAATCAGGTTGCATAAAAAGCCAAAGCACTGACATGGAACAAATGAATAATACTGGTCCACTAACTAAGAGCGTGCTTCCGGAATTTTTTTTTTTTATTATTATTTTTTTTTAAAGCAAAAAGGTTTTTTTGACCGCAGGTCACAAAAATCAACTTCAAAAGTCGACTGGTATGTTCGAGACTGGCAAGAATTTTATAATTTTTTTAAGAAATGAAAATTAAATATTTATTTGCAGCCCTTTTTAAGTAGTATTCATTGAGTCCATATCTAATGAGTGGCCTTGCTGCCTACTTCCTATGTGGGGTGCTATTGAACTAACAATGAAAGATTAAAGGTTAATGAGACAGCAACAGCAGCGTGGCCAGGTTCTCAAGCCCTTAATGTTTTGAATGCTATAGCTCCTGCTATCATTTTTATTGTTATATCTAACATTTGATCTAGTGTTTAATGTCAAAAGCTTTATATCCAATTTAACATAACAGCTAAAATGAGCTCAGGTCTCTGTCTGGACTGTTTGTGCACTTGTGTTCATTTCTTGTGTGCGTAGGAGAAGTTCATAAATAATGATTCGTATGACGGCTGTTATCTAGGGTTTCGACTCTTTGGGCTTCCAAACGGCTCGTAAAAATTAGCCTTTTATATTTCAGCCTTTTGTATTCATTGTTTTGACCCATGATTAGTATGTGCACATATTCCACTTGTTAGTTGTGGAATAAAAAGTTGTGTTAAAACATTTTTATTTTTTTTTATAAATTATTAAAGTTAGTAAGATGTGCTACTATATTTTTGTGTGCTTCTGTTAATTTACAATTAGGAGCACCAGTGCTCCAAAGCAGTAAATCCCTGCACAACCTTATGTTCCTTACTGAAGCCGCTACAGCACAAACTGTAACTACATTAACGTGTGTTTGTGTTTGTGTGTGCAGCTTGTGCGCAGCTTTGGAAATCCTCTTATTTGCGTGGAAAGGGCAGACTGCTGTATTTTATTTGTTAAAATATTTAGCTTAAACCATGTAGAACAACATCAACAAATAGCTTTTTTCCTTCATTTTTAGGAGTGCTAAAAGTCGATTTAGAGTCAATTTAAAAGGGTCTAGACATGGTCCAACCATTCCTCAGGGCAGGTACTAATCAAGCGCATGTCTTATTTTATTTAGTCAGTTAAGATTGTCTATAAAAGGTGCTCATATTTACAGGGTTTTATACAGCAGAAAGGTTTCTCTGTGACAAGTACAAGCTTAAGGCACAAACACTCACCATGTCTGTGCTTAATAAGAAAGCTTTTGAGTGCTACTTCAGTTGGTGGCCAAGAAAAAACATGGTATATTGGTATGCAAAATGTCAAGTCAGTTTGAGAGCTCGACTCGATGTGGTTGCCGATGCCATTTGCAATCTTACCGATATGACGAAAGCATAGAAGTCTTATCTATGAAAAATAAGAAGTCTGTTAAATATTCCAATCTGCCTTAAGCCACGAGAACAGTGACATATGATGACTGTCACATTCCCAGTTACATGAAGACAGAAAATGGCATGGATCCAAATGTTGAATTCTTTATGCTTGGTTATTCTCGTCTGATAACGCAGTCAGAATTAAATGACCTGGTCGATGTAAATTTTTCAGAAGCTAAAGTTACTTTGATCAATTGAAAGAAAGGGGTTTCCTTCACCAGTTGCAAAAATTGGCAAATTGTATTAGCACAGAGATGCAGTTTTGTGTAGCTGTGATAACGAGTCACATTACAGTAAAAGACGCTGGCTGCTCTGTAAACATTTCATTCCAGGGCAGAGAAATTGGATGCATAAACCACTCAACCTACCAAGCATATTTCTGTGTCATCTTCATTTTTAAAAACAGGTTAATCAATTTTGTGAGAGCAACTAACAAATGTGGCTGTTTTCACTGTTTAAGACGGGTGTTTAAAAAAAAAATCACAGAGTGCATTTGCATGCACTTAATCTGATAACTGCAGAAAATCAGATTTTGTCAGTAATCGAGTTTACTTGCACTTGTTTCACGTCAAATTAAGACACAAAATCTTAGCACTGTGCAGACCGGATTGTGCTTCATGGTGCCTCTCCAAAACTAATACAAAATGTTATTGAGAGAACTTACAATACAAACCATATGAATGCGGTAACACACACTGTATACTGGCCTCCTAAAAATTTTTTGATCCTCACTCCAGGTCAAGTAGATTCAGGCTGTGTGAATCTTAAATTTAGGTGGTTTTTGAATCCTCTTTTCTCAGGCCTGTGATATGAAACATCACATATATGCACATTCTGAATATACTCGATGGGAGTATGCATGAGACGAGTATGGAAAGACACTAAGGAGGTCACATTTTTGGCAAAAAATCTACGTTTTTGTAACCAATGTTTTTGTCACTGTCATCATAAACGCTTGGTTTCCTTACTGCCTTCTAAGAAAACTGAAAATCATGTAACAATGTCACAAGGTTTCAGTCTGTGTGCGATCACCAGTAACACTAAACACTAAGCCTGCATAGAAAATATAATTCTAATTAAATTCTCAAAAAAAAAACCCACCACAATCTTGTGGGAGGGATTTCCAAACACCTGAAAGACGGTTCAATCCCAGCGTGGAGTGAATTGGGACCTTTCTGTGTGGAGTCTGCATGTCCTCCCCGTGCCTGCGTGGGTT
>JAUZSV010454055.1:0-16940 GCA_034780495.1 Parotocinclus cesarpintoi | reverse complement strand
GGGCTTGAATGAATTCAGTCTATAATGAAACTTTCACAAACAGCGAACACAAAACCGCAGATAAAAACTTGTCATGTAGGCAAGTAGAGACTCAGGCGGCCGATGCTCTAGTGTTACTTCTCGTTTTTGGTGAGTATTCATCCGCTGAATAAATACAATATTTACTGTAAATCGTAATATTTTATGATTTATAACATTCCTTTATTGTTAGAATTAAGATTTTTTTAATAAATCAATTTTTTTTTTTCTTATGTAAAATCAAATACATTTATATGTATACGTTAACTATACCACATGTACTACACATGTGCAGATCAAGTTTTGCAAGAAACAGCGGAAAACCGTGATATTTTTCCCGTTAATATATTTTTTTTTTAACCCGCGATGCACCGAGGCTGCGAAAGGTGAACCGCGAAGTGACGAGGGAACACTGTATATTATACAGTAAGGGATGGTCAATGTTTTGTGTGTAGAATGGGCGCTTTCTTTCCCTCATTCACCGTCTTGTCTGCAAACCCTGTCAGGATCATTTGAACACTGAACTGGTGTGAAACGATGTTTTCTGTCTTAGCACTGATGTGTCAGTAACAATTTGATCCACTGTCACTGAGAACACTTCGTAATCAAACAGTCCATCAAAGCCACTCTGCAGCACCCCGGCTGAATCCAAGTACACCGCTCTGCCGTTAGCACTACTTTGCCAAATTAGGGCTGTCACAGTTTTCACAACACGTGTTTTAAATAATCTGCATCATCTCCTTTTTTTTAACTTCTTATTGTACCATCTTATTTCAAGTAAATGGCTAAAGCTGTGCTCACAGGTGTTGGCAGTTCATGAGGGGAGGATGTGAAATGAGTTGTAGAAATATCCCGATACACGACTTGTGCAGTTGTTGAATGCAGCTACTTTGTGAGAGAGTAGTCTAGGTATGTATTCAAATTATTTTTCAAATGGTGAGCCAATATTATGAGCATGCTACTTAACACCCTGGTTTCACCAACAACTGTATAAGTTGCGCCTTGTCAGCTACTCGTTAACACACAATCTAATCTAATCGGCCAATTACGAGGCAGCAACTTGATAAGTTGATACTCAAAACAAGCCGCTGAATGGGGAAGAAGGTTTAATTGATGATTACTTTGACTTTGAAGCAGATGGGCTACAGCAGCAGAAGCCACTTCTGTCAGCTTAGAACAGGAAACCTGAGGCTACAAAAAGCACAGGCTCACCAAAACTGGACAATTGGCAAAACGTCGTCTGCTCTGATGTCTTGTTTTCTCCTGCAATATTGGGATGGTCGGGGCAGAATTCAACATAAACGGCATGAAAGTACAGATCCATCCTGCCTTGTGTAAACAGTTCAGGCTGGTGGTGTAATGATGTAGTGGATATTCTCTTGGCCCATTTAGGGGCCCTTTCATACCAACTGAGCATCGTTTAAACACCCCAGCCTGCCAGAGTATTGTTGCTGACCACACGCTTCTCTTTATAAGCAGTGTAGCAATGTTCTGAAGTCAAACATCTCAAATCATCACAAACTGGTTTCATGAATATGACAGTGAGCATCGTACTCCAGTCACCACAGCTCTATCCAATAGATCACCTTTGGGATGTGGTTTAATGGGAGATGTACAGCTCCCATCTGCAGCTGACAAATCTACAGCAATTGCATCATGCTGTCATGTCAAATAAGGAGCCATATCTGTGAGGAATTTTTTTTCTCGCTGAGCTTTTTTGTGTTTCTCAATGCTGTGTAATAAGTTACTGATCCTTCACATGACCAGTGATTACAGATCGCTTGTGTAATGGCTCCACACTACCAGCGTTTGAGCCGCTTATCAGCTGCTGCACTGAGTGAACGAGTCTGCGCTGACTACTTTCTCTTTTTTAGTACCATTTAAAAACCACTCTCCTGATCGAGCCCCAAGGCTGTAGGAGTGTAGACTGAGAAGGTGCTGCATGTCGCTAGGCGTGTACATAGTGGCCCCTGGGCCCCGGCACACCAATTAGGAGTTTTGGATAATATTTGGATTATGTTCAGTTATGTTCAAATAATATAACTTAGACAAACGAGTGGTAAACGAGGTATAAAATGGGACACCTTGCCCACAATTATTCTGTGCATGGAAATGCCTTTCTTCGCTCGTGTTAAATACAGTCGATTCGGGTTAATCGGATTACATCGGAACGAGATCGTTTTGGCCCTAATAACCGGCTGGTCCAATTAAACGAACACATTAAATGTTTATTAAACCTTTATTGTAAGATTTACACGTATAGCGAACGTACAAACAAGAACTACTGTTGCTTACGAACTTTGTTAATTGAAAAATTAATTTGCAAACGTTTTTCGTAACGATCTACAACACGATGTATAGGTACTCAGCATGCGAAGCATAATACTGTAAAAAACAAGTTCTTACTAAACTCTAATCAACGTTTGAAGAACTTATCCAGTGTGATCTGACGCGCTTTCGCTGTGGCCAAGTGGCGACTTGCGGCTTGTTTTTGTAGTAAATGGAAATGTTGGGCAACGACCTGGAGGTGGCAGTAGAGGGAAAACTCGGGCGTTTTCGGTTAATGATGCCAGAGACGGTTGCTTCACAGTACGTACTGTACACGTTCTTTGGTCCGATTAAGCGAATAACATTACACGTATATAGTAGGATTTGTTTTGGTACTTTAGGATTTGGTCCGAATAAGCGGCTGGTCGCATTAACCGGACTCGACTGTATTTGGATTATTTTCAGTTAGGGTTCTGTTCAAACAAATAATATAACTTTGGCAGTGGTGAACGAGGTATTAAATGGGACGCCTCACTCACAATTGTTCTGTGCATGGGAATGCCTTTTCGCTTGTGTTAAATACACTGTTTAAACACCGCACACAGTGCTTCAGAGTACACCAGGTTTAAGCTTTTGTTCCTTTGTGTTTGCGGTCTACATTTGTCTCCAGTCACTTGCTTAGCCTGAACAACGTCTGTAAAACTGAATAACAGTCCTGGGTTTCCCAGTTAATGCGAAACATGGCCTCTTAAGTACTGCTGCATTTGTGTCCAAATCCATACGTCTGTTTAGGGTAAATTCAATAGCCCTGATCTGATTGTTTTTGTCATGCGACAGTTTATATTTGGGGCAGTGTGAAGTGGTTGACAAGTAAGGGTTTTTTAACAGCTGATGTTTAAAGAACAGGGTGACTGGAGGACGAGGTGTTTTGTTTGTTTGTTTTCGGCAACTGATTAAACTAACGAAACATGCAATCTGTCTTAAAAGGGTATTTACACAACCTGCATTAAATAACCTGTCATAAACCCCGTAGTCTAACCCTTTTTATGCCCTTTCACCCACAAAAAAAGGACAAGCCAAGAAAACCGAAGCTGCCCCAAAATCAGACAGCTTATCAAATTTCTTCAAGGAGCAAATGTAAGTTCATCTTGCACTGTAACCCTTACCCTCCAATTAATGTAACCGCAGGGCCGATATGGTGTTCAGAAAGCTTAACAGACGTGCTAAAAGTCGAACAGCATCGTATAGAGGTTATATTTATAGTTTTAGGTTTCATTGTGAGGTGTTGTCCTTTTCCTCACCACCACACCTCGCTCTAAATACAGCACTGCTTTTGTAGCACTGACATGCACAGGGCTGTTTACGATTGTGGTTAGTGGGAGGACTTGGGCTTTACACTGATCTGCTGTGTATGCAGTGTTGTAATGCAGCACAGGGTTGAAGACTTTCCTTACAAAGGGAAATTGGTCATGTGTAAACTCAAACCATCGAGCACAGACGGTGGTGCTTAGGTTTGTGAGCCCTTTAGAACGTTCGATATTTCTCGCTCTATACGTTGTAATGCGTTAACTGAAACTAGTTAAATAGAACCCTGTTAAAGAAATAGGGAATAAAATAGACTTGATTGTTCCTTTGTGGAGGAAAATCATCCCATTATTGCATGTCTGAGGGATGACTGGTGAAAACGGGCAACTCTTTGCCAGTAATGTGGTGTAAGCTTGGATCAGTTTTAGTCCATTTCTCATTCTCATACAGAACAGCTTCAGCTCTGAGATGTAGGTTTCCTCACATGAACTTCTTTCATGAGGTCTCTCTGCAATATTAATGTTGGATTGAGGTCAGGCTTTGGCCAATCCAAAACGTGACCTTTTATTCCTTTTTAGCCATTCTTTGGTAGGAACGGCTGGCTCGCTTAAGCTCGTGGTCAAGGTCAGGTCGTACTGCATGATCCACATGTTCTTGAGATTCAGTTCAAGGGCAGATGTATTGACGGTTCAGGGGCAGTTCAGGGGCAGTAAAATAGTTATACTACCTCCACCATGTATCACAGTTGAGATAAGGTACTTGTATTGGAACCCAGTATTTTTTCGGTTTTTATCTCATATGTCCCTGGTAACATTGATTGTGTGTGTGTGTGTGTGTGTGTGTGTGTAATTGTGTGTCCGCGTGCCCGTGCGATTGTGTGTGGGGTGTTCTGTGCTAAATCACTTGATCCTAACAGTGAGATTATCGGGCTAGCCAAGTTATGAATGGGTTTTTTGTGAGGCATTCTGCAGCTGTTTGCGGGTTTTTTTGCATGGTCTTGGGAATGTTCCAGCCGTTTACCTCAGAGATGTGCGTGCGTGCGTGCGTGTATCTATCCAGCAAATCAGCTTGTATTTTCGATGCATACAAGTCCATTATACAGGCCTGATGTATTTGCCATTGTCTGGCTGGAACTCACTTTTTTTTCTTTTTTTTTTTTTTTTCTTCTTTCTTGTTTCTTCTTCTTTGCAGAGATAAACAGAGTGAGAAAGGACATGTACAACGACACTGTGAGTGGACTGGTAGACAAGCACCCACTGGAACTTCCCGACGCGCACGGGCCCATCGTTCATCTGCAGGAGAAACTCTTTGTTCCTGTCAAAGAATACCCTGACGTGAGTGTCTGCAAAATTCTATTACTCATGCTCGCGCCTACACCTCCTCCTACACGGGCCTTCAGGTCCTCGTTTCGTTTATTCCGCACCCCGTGCCGTTCCTGTCATATCCAAAGCATTTTAAAGTTTGGCTTCACATTGATGCCCTAACTGAACGGATCACGGTTGGTCTGGTCACAATACCTCAGTGTAACCCTGGATCGTTTATGTACTTTTATAGCCGCATTTTATAGCAACGTGAATAACAGCCGGTCACTTATCGCTAGTTTGAATTTGAAAATCTACAGATACATAACAGCCGTTCAATCCTTCGATCTCTAGTACGTACTTTAGCCTGTGAACTTTGTTATTAAACAGTCATCCCACATGATAATCTGTTCTAATAGTAAAAGTTATTTAACCATGTTCAAATTCCAAAGGTGCTTTACTTTCTACATTTTACATTCGGCTGCTGCTCATTAAAACCCATGTTTAATGAGTTGTGTGTTTTGTTTTTTTTTTGTTATTTTTTTTTTTTAAAGCATTAAATGTGGTGATTTTAATTTTGCGGGCAGGGGGTGGAGCCATTAAAGACCTGCTTGATTGATCAGTTAAGTTAAAAACATGCCTGGTCTGACAGTTTGTCAAGTCTTGCTCTGGTTTTATTTGCTTCTGCCCACTTTTTGTCTTCCGTTTCACTCGATAATTAATATGTTGAACCTTGGTAACTTGGACATATTATAAATACTTATTTTAAAAAATAAATCTGTTTCTGGGCAATAATAAATAGCATGTAGATTTGCATAAAATATTTAATATCAAGTCAGTTTATTTTTTTTTATTTTTTTATTTATTTATGTATTTTAAGTTGGGGTGTAATCATTAAGTAGAAGTTACACTAATATTTAAATGAAGCCTCTGGATGGGATTCAGAGCCATTGCACATATAGATCAGATCTGTCTGAGCTACGTTTACACAGCAGGTAAAACAGGCCCTGAAACATCTGATGTTTCTCATCTCGTGTGACACGTTCTATTGGGCAGTGTGAACTGGAAAAAAATCTGACCTTCTTTTTTCTGATATGTGGCCCAAAAATCCGATAAGTGGCAACGCACTTGGACAGCCAGGTCAGAATTCATGTGAAATTGACAGTATTTTAACTCTACAGTCTCTGTAAATGGGACCTAAGGAGAGGGGGAAGTGGACGACAGGAGTGAGGGAGGTTGGCAGTGACTGGGTTGGGAAGTAACGGAGCTCATAAATATTTGGGATGGTGTCTCTGTGCAAACAAAATTAGAAGACTAAAATGAAATGACTTTACGAGAAAAAAGAACTTTCCCTTTTTAACTTGACGATTAAAGAAGTGCGTCTTACTGAAGACTCTTTTTAATTGGTTACCTCTGGACGAGCAGGTTACCTGAAGCTCTTTTGCGCATGAGCGTGAACTGTACAGAAGAATGTCCCATATGGGGCACGTTTAAAACGGTGGTGTGAACAGCCTAAAAAATTGTATTTGCCTCACTTTGTCTGCTGTGTGAATGTGGCCTTGTCACTGAAGACTAAATTTCTAGAAGATTATAAACCGCCTTTTGTTTTTTTATCATTCAGTTAATTGAGACTGTTAAATGTTCTAATGTAATATTAAAAAAAAAAAAACAACAGGTTGGCTAGAAAGCCTGAAGCTGCACTTTCAGACACGAGATGTTAAAATCTAGCACTTATTGTGTTGTAAATGTGTGGGGAGAAGTAAATAAGGCCGTGTCATAAGACCGGTTAGTGACAGTTGTTACTGTGTTTGTATGTGTGAACTGCCATATCCTTGAATAGTATGGGAGGGATTTTCAGGCAGAGGGTGGAGTTTTGTGGAATGTTCTTTTCTAAAGCTGAGCTCAGAACGATTGTTTGTGTATGAATTCCTTGAGACTTGGAGAAGTGTGTGTGTGTGTGTGAGTGTGAGTAAAAAGGTTGGGTGTAGGGCCACTATTCTTGCAAACCCATATGTATAAGCTGGAAGAGAGAAATATAGTCGAGCAGCTGGAGGTTGGGGGGGGGTTGGGGTGGGGGTTGCTGTTGAGACAAGAGGAAGGGGGAGTGGTGGCCAGTCAGCTAAGCATGAAATGCATTTTCCTCTTGACAGCCTTGCTGGCCTACCCAGCTCCTATGTCATGTGGTCCTGTTTTTTGACCTTTCTTGCCCAGTCCAAGGTTACCACACTCACTCAGACTGTACATGGCATTTTACCCATATGAATTATAGGTGCTTCATATATGTCACACTCAAATTCATTTAAATACCCGTTTGTGGTCTAAATACAGGTTTACTGCATAGAAAACCCTCAGTATTATTAGTTACTATTAGGACCCATGTTTTATCTCCATTGCTCATAGCCTAGCACCGTGCTATACTACTAGGTACACTCCACAGTGGACAACGGAGATTCAGCTGGAGAAACCAAAGCACGTAAATCCCTGTAGGAAATCTAACTCTGACTAAGGGGACATAGTGGGTACATGGTGTTACGGCATGGTGACATGGCAGGTAGCGTTGGCGCCTCAGCTCTAGGGTTCCAGGTTGTATTGAAGCTCTGGTTACGGTCACTGTGAGGTTAGTCATATTTTCCCTGCATTTGTGTGGGTTTCCTGACTTATTTGATTCTCGCTCTACCAAAACATACCAGTATCTGAACCAGCTCCTCTAATTGACCCCAGATGCCTTGTGGTGGTTTAAGATGCACATGTGTATGCCCTCTAGATGCAGAGGCTACACTGAAAACGGATTTATAGCACTGCGCCACTATGCATCCAAAAAGAAGAAATTTGTAGGAAACTTCTGTTAGGGGTATACAATGCTCAGTTCATTAACTGAATAAATTTTTACTTGGAAGTTACCTTGAAATAAGTCACTATCAACTAGGGGTGGGTGAAAAATTCAATTTTTAGATGGATCGTGATTCGGACGTTAACGATTAACTGAATCGATTAACAAATGTCGATAATCGAGCACACTTGCATCTGAACATGTATCAGCATTTTGACTTTCTGCAGATGCTAATTAGTTATTTTTGACTCTGCAAAGCTTAATTTGTGTTCTACATCATTTAATTCATTTGTTTGATCTTCAGGATTTTGATTCTATGCTCAAATGTTGACCTCATTTATTTAAAAGGGCAGATATTTATTTGATTATTTATTTATATGGTTTTTGGAATATGCTAAATTGCTTCCATTTGTTTTGTTAATAAAAAAACATTGGGATAAATTAATTCTGGATTTGTTTTAAGTAGTCACATGGTAAAGAAAAAAACGAATCAAGATGCTTCGATAATCGTTGCCCTCTAAATCATAACCGAATGAAATCGTAAGGTGCCTAGAGATTCCCACCCCTAGAATAGAAAAACTAGCCTTCAAATCCAGCCTGGCCCAAGATGCCACTGTTGGATCCTGGAGCAAGACCCATAACCCAGGCATTAAAAGTGCTCTTATTTATTGCTTCATATTCATGTTTGTAATCAAATATCCCTTCATTTTTGGGAGCAGAGTAAATATGAACTGGTTGTGTTAAGCCTGTGTGCATTTCCTCACTAATTCGTTTGCAATGCAATAGACAGTGACTTTTTGCAAGGATTTTGCTTTAGTCATCCATTTTAAATGATACAGAGGTGACGACATCTGCTGATTTTAGTTCCAAAATACAAAATTACACAGGTTGGGAAATGACCTTTATCACTCTCATTCAAAATACTGAATTTTTACATCGATGGATTTTACTGTTAGTGTTAGTTAGTGTGGGCAAAAGTTGCAAAATATGAACGTCTACCTGTATTACTAAACATGCCGACAATAGCCCCATGACAGACATTACAGGAACATATTGTAGCTGAACATAAGCTGTTGCAACTGATTCAATGTTTTTCCGCACTTGCATTCATTTTGAGGATCATATAAGACCACGAATTCCTGAAAACTGAAAAAAAAATAAAAAAGGGCAGATTTCCAGGACGCCACTATAGTCAGCCGGCTACAGTACTACTTACATCAAGATTAAGGTTATTCCAAATTTGGGAGTTTTCCATAAATGTTATTTATCATTTTATGATAATTATATTGTCATTTTAGTAGATAAATGTAACCCTAGCTACTTGAAACTAATACGGGCTGCTGCTGTGCAGTAATGCATCAACAGTTAATGCAACAAAAGGTCACACTGTGATGGATTTCTTGATCTTATGTGAGCAAGGCAGAAATCATTCTCTTTTCATCCTCACTTTCTACTAAGTTACTACTACTACTTTTCTAAAGGGTTTTATGTAAAATCGTCTAAATGATGATCAAGTTTGAGGGTCATTTGAGATACAATAGGTAGCAAAATAACCACAAAATCAGCTCCAAGTCAACTTTTACCTCATTACACTCTTCAGACTCAAATAGCAAATTTTGTGGCACAAATTTGTAGAAACTGACAGCACTATTTTTTTTATTTTAATTGGAATCACTAATAAAGATTTGAAACAGTGATTTGGAATCATTCTAGACACCAATCCATGAGGAATTGACATTAATTTGAGCGGTGTTTCACATTTTCCAACGCAGAATTGATTTCAAAATTGTTAAGTCACACAGCCGGACACACGTGCTAAAGTCTTCGACCAATATTACATTAGATATACCATCCTTTCGGCAATAGTATAATGACCATATATAATTATTTTCAGTCCCTTTATTCGAATGCAACCAGAAAATTTGGGAAATGTAAAGGCAGAACCAAAGTACTACTGTGGAGGGAAAAAAAAAAACAACTTTATTGTGACCTCTTTCCACTTCAGGAAGGGCAACAGAGTGAAAAGTATAAGATGTGCTAAAGATCACAAAGATTACGATGTAGACCAGGGAAAAGTTTGTTTGTTTGGATTATTTAACATTTCTATCGGCATTGCAGGACATTATGAATTATGAATGACACATTCCAGGCTATCAAGACTATTCAAATATATATAATCAAGTTAATGGCAATTTAAAGTAATTAATAAACAAGCATGTCTTTGGCCTGTGGGAGGAAACCATTGCATCCAGAGTAAACCCACGCAGACACATGAAGGACATGCAGAATCCATACAGAAAGGACCCAGGCTGCTCCACCCTGGAATTGAACTCTAGACCTTCTTGCTGTGAGGCGGCAGTGTTACCCACCAAGCCTCGACATCAGTGGAAAACAGTATTGTGGAGTAACGAATCCAAATAAAAAAATTCTGGGTCCAATCCTGGACAGTTTGTATTTATATATGTGCTCATCATACCATTGCTAAAACAACAAATCTAACAGTGACCTAAGACTATTGCACAGTAAATAACACACCCAACCACAGGCATAAACGGCATGGTGACTGGAAATTACTCATTAGTCATCTGCTCATTTCACACTTTCTGGTGTAAGAACTTTCCCACATAGTTGAATCTGGGGACAATGAACTAATTTTGTTTTGAAAGACATGCCCCAAAGTGCTTAGATGCCATCTTTTCGTTTTTTTTGTTCCACATGACAAACTTGTGATATATTTACAGCTTAAGGTTCTTATCCAGAGCATCTATGTTTGGGATAAATTGAGTCAACTGTGTTGGACTGAATTGGACTTACTGATCCCTAAAGTGTAATTATCTACAGAGAACAGCTAACTGATTATGTGACCTTCACTTGGTTTGTATTGTATCATCAGTCATTTACGCTAACAATAAAAACAAATTTGAGCCTCTATTCCCTTTTAAAGCAGTGGTGCTTAAAGGTTAGTCAAACCTTTCACAGTTTTTAAAGCACTGTATTAATAAGACCAAAACACTGTCACAAAAGCCCTTGAAGTAGATAAAGAATCCAGTTAAACAAATGAAAAAAAAACCCCATACTAAAATATCATAAATATAATTAACTTGGAGAACTAATCCAATTTTTTTTTTTAAGGACATGAACCCCAAGGATCAGCAGTTAAAAGCATATAAGCATATGAAGGTGAAACTATAGTCAGGTGTTTTCAATCAAATGAATAACAATCAGGTCTGAGTGGGCAACCTGCTGCATACAAAGAATAGAGATCTACTGTATTACAAACGATCTTCAAAACATATTTGTAGAAGTATAGAAAACTCTTAATGATGACCACCTTTAAAGAGTCTGCACTTCACCAATTCACAGTTAGACAGAGTGTGTACACTCGAAAGAAATGCAAGACTTTTGTTATCCTCCTCACAAGTGATTGATCAACAAAGATCAACAAAGTCCAAGAGCAAGTGCTGTATAAGTCCATTATGAAGAAACTCACGGTAACTTCTTAGCAACTAAAGGCCAAAGCTACACATATTTTTGCCACTTACAGATATGGAATATTGTATTATTTTTCTCATAAATAAACGACTAAGTACAACATCTTTGTGTAGTTTAATTTGACGGTATTTTTTGTCATCTAGTTTTAGGAAAATCTGACGTTATTCTAGGTTATACAGAAAAGCAAAATAGACACTTCTGTTTTTTAGGACACACATGTTAAAGACAAACCTGCACACAATATCACAACAATGCAATATTTTAAGTAAAAGGTGGCTCTACAATGTACTGTTGCCTTTTTTCTAGTTATAAGCAAACTACCTAGTTAAAGCAGTATGTGTGAGAGTATCTGGAAAAGCTATAGAGTTCACAAAAATGAGAATTATGAAATATTCCCATACTTTGTGAGCAGCAAAATTGGAAAATGGATTGATTTATGGCTACAAGACAAATATGTGGCTATTACAAATGGTCAAGTTGAGTTAGTCACACCCAAAAATCTCCATTACTACATTTGTACCAAGAGAAGATGAAATGTTGAATTTTTCTGTACGAAACTGCAACATTATTTGTTTTTCTGTCACGGTTCTGTGCTTGTTGTAATTTTTCACAAGTTTAGTAATGTGTCATTAAAACAGCCATGGCATACAAGGTAATAGAATCATAACTACTAAGTTTGGAATAGATCCAGTTTCTTCATCATGTACTAATAAAACTGCACTCATTATTATGTTTGCAACAGTTTCCCAGCCTTTTAGGTTAGTTAAATTATTCAAAACGGTTGAAAAGGCTACAGTTGTTGCATTTAAACAATATTTGTGGCACTTGATGAAGCCCTTGTAGTTTCCATAAAGTTTTTATATAAACCTCTCATTTGCTGGCATGCTCTACTTCACTACTGATTCAGGCAAATTCAGGAATGCTTGAGTGATTTGGCTGGTACGTGTACTAAATCACAAACTGAGTTGCAATGTGATGTCCAGAGGTTCCTTCAAAGATCTAGTGAGATACAGTGGATGTATTTCAGCTACCATAAAGCATGGAGGTGTCATAGTGTGCAAAGCCTTTTCAGTTGTTGGTACTGGTGATCTGTGAAAACAATGCTTTGGACTACTGGGAAAAATTGCAAATGGCTTGCTACAACTGAAATGTTATTTTGTAAAAGGAAAGGTCACATTTTTTCAATAAGACAAGGCTGCTGCTCACTGTGAAGACCACTAAGAAGTCCTGAGAGAGCAATTCCATCAGGCTCTTGGTCTGGTCAGGATTCAGATATGAGCCCTTGAGAGAATATTTTGTGTCAAGCCATTACCATTAAATAAAAGTCTAAAAGTCTTTCTGTAAATAAAACTGTCTGAAAGTTTACCCCCCAAGAAATAAGCATTCAAGGAAATCACAGGGCAATTCCACAACAAGCTAAATAATCAATTTTTTTGTAATTCATACTGATCACTTATTTGGCGATGAGACCATTAAAATCTTAACATTTTGTAATTTTAGGGTTTGGTAAATTTCATTTTCACCTAGGAGTATGATTAACTTTGAATCGCTTAGTTGGGTACTGGTGAAAATACAAATGATGCAGAATTATTGCATATGATTGTATTTCATTGGTTAAATTTGTAATGTAAGATTATGGTTATAAAGGTTACCTGTTTATTAGATCGAGTAATAGTTTGAATAAACAGTTACTCAAATCTAAAAATTACAACAAAAAATATTTAAAGGAAATTATATTTAAATATATAATAATATTAATAATATACATATAAATAAACACCATATCAGACAAAGCTGGAAAGATATGGAAAATGCTAATTAAAATAAAATGTTTTCTCTTCCTACGTTTGAGTCTTTTGTGGACACTGCTATTGAACCAAATCATGATTATAATCATAAATTTAGGTCTATACCCCCATAATTACCTCCACATCACTGTCCATACATTGCCCCTTTTCCAACTTTTTTGGGCATGTGCTGCAGGTCTTAAATTCAGGATTGGAATGTTATTAACAAATAAAACTAAATTAATCAGACAAAGCATTAAATATCCTGGATCCATACTGTCTGCAGTGAAAAAGAAATTAAAATACATAAGTAGCACTGCGTTTTGTTCTTATATTTGCATTTTCCATAACATCCCACGTTTCTGAATTCTAACAATAACGTATATACTGCTAAAAGAATTAGGGCATACTTTAAAATAACATATCTCAATTAAATACCCCCTAATTTTTATGAGCAGTGTAATAAAATATATACTTAAAAAAATAATACAATATTATGAAAACAGGAAATAAAGAATAAATTGAAACAAGACAACAGTATATCTGATGGACAAAACAGCAACTATAACATACAATAAGTATAATTAATGAGAATAATTAATAAATATAATATTGACCTAAGCAATCTATAAGAGCCAGTCATTAGGATTTTTTAAAATGTGATTGCCATTTGTTACTGTATCAGACTAATTGGCATAAAATTGCGAAATTATATTCAAGCTTGAGAATGCAGAATAAGTCAAGCAGGTCAAAACCATGACCACATTTGATAGTATGTTCAACTCTTATTTTATGTTGGGTTGTTGCATTTATTCCAGAACAGAAGTTTTTGAGTTCTAACGTCATTCTCGTTGTTCTTAATCCTTAGTCACAAAGTTACAGATGTGTTGGGCACAAATACCAATTACGCACTCAAGAGAGTATGTGTGGGGGTATGAAAGAGTTGGGATTACAGTGCTGTTTGCTCTGCGGGTGAACGACTGATTTTAATCATCCCACACAACATTCCCTCCTAAACCTGCAGCATCCCCTCTGAGTGTTCTCATCTCTCCCCATCAACACAGATAAACCGGAGTTTATGCACACACTGAATCGACAGACATAGATAACACACCGTGTTTACACAGTGACAGTCTGTGAAAAACAGAATCGATTTACCCAGACACAAATACATGGCTGAACATTAACCAGTACAGACCATTCAAACATCCCCACAGGGATCATGATTGTTCTTTCTGATACATTTAGATTGTGACACACCAGGAGACAGACAAACACGTCACGGCTAAGAATGTATCCGTGTAGGAACAACGGATGATAAGTGGGACTGGTCAAAGGACCACAAGCCAGGCAGGGCTGCTAGAGCTGTCCCGATTGCTTTAAGGATCCCCAATGGTTCGGCTGTAAAAGTGGGAGGCCACACAAGCTTGCAAAACAGGAAAAATCAGTTATGAAGCAGTAATGAAAACCTGTCCTCGGTAGTAGCACTCTATAAACTTTCAGTAACAAATTTTGTATAAATACCACCACATGTGTTTACACACATTTAATAATAAGATAACCAGATTTTGTCATTAACGACTTTATATGCACTTTAGTAATCAGATAACGGGACAGTTTCAGTTTAACAAGATTCAAGCAATACTTGGAACTACAACAAAAAATATGCTGTGTTTCAGAGTCTCCACAAAAGTATTTGGTAGCTGCTTCATGGATGTTGCATTTAATTCAACGTTGCCAGATTCCAAGAGAAAGAAGTAACCAGGTCTATGGAAACAAATCCAAAAGAAGAGAGGTTCTTAGACCAATCAGACCTGGCAAACATTTCATTCTAGCAACCAGCTAAACTCCAGCCCTCTTTACGTCTGGAAAATCAGAATATTCTGTTTACATGGCCAATTGAATAATCAGATAACTGATTATAAACCAGATTTGTGCACGTAAACACACTCAATGTAAATACAATCAAATTCTTAATCTTCCCTGAGTATATACTGCATTTCAGAGTCACCAAAAAAGTGCTTGATAGCCATTTCGCTTGCTTTAATTCTGTGCCACGTTTAATTCTGAATATGCCCTATCCTGGATAAAAAAGTCCACAGTCAATGAGAAAAAAACCGAAATAAGTGCTTTCCAAAAATTCTGAAAACCATGTTTGTTGAGCTTGCAAAACAAATGTGCAGACTGAGAAAGCCAACTGAGATCAGATAACTGCTATACATGCTGTGAGAAATCCGATCACTTGGTTAAAATCCTGCCCTCTAACAGATTTCTAGAGCAGCTTTCAAAGTAAACTGTATACATGAATAATCAGATAACTGCAAAAGTCTGTCTATGATCTGCTTACTAAATGCATATACACACATATAACACATTAACAAATGGGTTTGGGCAAGATATTCCAATGTCATGAGTTCACAATTTTGTACAAACAGTGCACTTCTTACTGAGCACATGATTAAGTGTAGGCATAACAAAGCCAACTAGCAAAAAAACTGGAAATACCCCACCGAGACCATCATAAAACACTGTGTGCACTAGGATTGCTCTTATAAACAAATTGGCTTGATTTAATTTAATAGTTCAGAAAATCAAATCAAAGAAAACAGACTGGAGGGGACAGTGGAAAAACAATAAGAGATTGAACAGAATTTATTTAGTTAGCCTGCCTTACGGTCTCACACACACACACACACACACACACACACACACACACACACACACACACACACACACACACACACACACACACACACGCTTAATATGACCTATTCTCAAAGGGTTACCCTTGAGTACATGCTAATCTGGCTCCAACTTGAATACTAAATCTACACACACACTTGCACACTTAAGGAAAGTCAGTGGAGTGAGACACTTGGCTGAAAGAGCATGCCCCTATATTTATACCCAGACACCAGTCAGCACTACACAAATTATGACAAACGCTTCCAGATGTGTGTGTGAGTGTAGGTGTTGACAAAAATCCGTGAGAAACAAGGAATACTATAATGGGAACCCCTCAAACACACGCCTACTCATAGAAACAGTAACTTTTGGCAAAATCACAGGCAGTGGGAATGCTGGGTTCAGAAGCTCAACTGGAAAAAAAAAAAAAAAACATAAAACGATTAAGAGCCATAAAAACTATATGTTTACATCCAGTCAGATCACAGAGCGAAAACACAACCCAGTTTAGAAAAAGTGGTACCAAGTCACAGTTTAGAGATAAATATAGAAAACAGATGTGGAAGGGAAGTGAGGTTAAAAAAAAGAGGACTTTCCCTTTCACTGTGGGAACACTGCAAATCTTCCCAGCACTATGAAATATTAAAGGTGGAGCAACAATATTAACTATACTGCACTGGGGTCATTTCGAAACTGAAAAATTAATACTGTATTTGTAGGTACTGTATGTGTTTGAGTGATATAGGTCATTTTTGCTTTATTCTATAAATTACTGAGATTTTCTAAATAAAAGTATTTATTTGTAGCAGCGACGAGATAATTTATTTCCCGTAAATGACAACTGGTTAAAATAAAAATGTTGCCGTCTTCTAAGGCCTCAATAATACAAGTAATAAAAATACAAAAAAAAAAAAAAATGTATATTCATTACCAACAAAAAATATGTTTTAACTTAGATAAATAGATTCAAGTGTAGATAGATTAAAGTGTAGATTCAAAAATAATTTTTCCTCAATACATAAGGTATTTAAACAAACTAAATCCAAATGTCTTAACAGGGGGCATTCAATGCATGTACAGTCAAATCCCATTACCTAAACTATATATATTCCAGCTGTAATGTATGGGATATTTTAAACCCTTTACCATAACAAACTGGCAAATAATGGAAGTCCATTCACCTCAACTTCTTATGCCGTTATAGTTAGTGCTGCTGGAGTCTCATGCTGCACCTCGGATCAGTGATTGTCATCA
>JAUZSV010453835.1:0-16968 GCA_034780495.1 Parotocinclus cesarpintoi | reverse complement strand
TAATCACTGGGAAGATATATGATGCCTTCAACACCACATTTATTGCACTCATCCTTAAATCTGATAACCCCAGCTCTTTTGAAGGCTTTCATCCCATCTCCCTTTGTAATTGTATCTTTTTATTTACACAACATTACAATGCTTCACTGCGTACTGAAACTACGCACTACCGTCCAGAGATGTAAGCATTCTAAGATAGAAACTCAGAACAAGTCAAAGTGAATTGTGTGAATATTTTTTTAATTCCTTATTAGACTCTTTTTTGTATTAGTACTGATCTCCGGTAGAAGTGATTTATTTTCGGGTTTCAGGTTTAATGCTCTTTTTAAGCTTTATCAAACGTTCCATAGAGAGAGTTTTAGCTAATTTTGGCTGTAAAACACAGCTTTGAATGAATGTGTACACATAAAAATGTGCTTCATTAAAACACAAGATAACTTCCATTTTAAATTGATTTGCAGACATTTAAGTACACATTTACGTTAAAACAACGGGATCTAACTACTGGCCTTGTGACAATGAGAGACAGGGTACAAGCTCTCCTGCCATACTAAAATAAATACCAAAATATAAGGTTCTGCCTATGGACTAAAAGCTCAGGGAGTTCAGGGAGTTGTACAGAAATTTGTGTTTATTAAACTTTAAAAGAAAATTAAGAAAAAGCCAAAAATTCATTGATAGACAGTATTACAAACAAACAAAATATCAGACAGATGAACTAGAGACTCAACCACCGAATGTGAGTCACTTCATATAGCTACAGGTTAGAGAAAATATACAGGTAGTGGGGGGACAGACAAAGGTGTACTACTCACAATAGGACAGACATAAAATTTAGCTTGTTGCAAATAAGCAGCGAAAAGTCATACACACAAATATGAGCAACTTACACAAAAGAAAAGCACTAATCAAATAATACTATTAATAAAATAATGGTTTAACATTAGTAAATATAGCATACTAATCATTTACACTTACACTAATATATAGTGTAAATTGTAGTATAATAGTAGTACCGACTGAGTCAAAAGACACAGGAAACTGAAAGAAAAAATAACATATCCAAATATTCCAGCAGGTAATGAGTGAGGGGGTCATGGTTATGGTTAAGTCTGGAACATGGCCATCATCTTGAAAGCCACCATATTAGATCAAGGGCAAGCTTTTCCTATAGGAAGGTGGATATGTAGCATATCAATGAAGGCAAAAATTGTCTCAGAAATTAGATTTGCAATCTCTCTTGTGGCTGAAATGTTATCAACAACTTTTGTTGTTCATCACAGGTACCTGAAGATGGAACTGACCATTCAGATGTAGAGGGAACGCAGCTGCCGTATCATAGCCGTAGACTTCAATAACCAACACCCAGAAAAACCAATTTCACACAGCACTGTTGCATCCCTCATAGCCAAATTCAGAGAAACCGGGACTATGGACAAGTCATGTAGTGATCGCCCAAAGACAATTAACTAAGAAGAAACCTTAACAATGGTTTTGGCAGCCCTTGCAAAGTTAACGAATTATACATGCTTTAACATTTTTTTTTTCAAATACAAATTTTGGAGAATTTGCCTGGTAGTTATCAAGACTAATATGGTGACACCACTGATATATGATCCAATGTGCTTGGTATATTATGTCTATGGTTAGAACAGTCTCTAGTCCAAACATGAGTTTACGAGCAAGCGAGCACACGATGATAAGGCACTCGCACATAAAGAAACACAGGAATTATGGACTTCCTGCTCTTAAACACCTCTGCTTCTGCACTAATTGTCTGTTTATGGTGGCAACGTAAAAGATCTATAGTGGAGTTAAAAGATTTTCATACCCTTTGAAATTTCAGGTTAGGCTTTATACCCACACCTGCAACCAGGTTAAGCAAGGGTTTAAAAATTACCTCTTTGAAACAGATAGAGTATACTGAATGAGTTGTATTACTATTTAAAAGTGCAAAATCAAGAGACTTTCTTAAATGTTGACTGTTTCAGTGTGATCTACAGTGCAAAATTAGACAATACACATTTTTCCTCACAGTGTAAAGTGAAAATGTTAAAAAAATGGCAATTTATTATTTAAAGATGTATATACTGTGTGTGCCTATCTATACAAAGTATTTAGTAAACTATTTATTTTCAATCACATAAAATTAGATTCCAATTTGTAGCCGATATTCAATCAACCTCCAATGGCTATAAAATGTTTACCACAGTTGGTGTCTGTGCCAACTTACTGCTAGCCCTGAAAATGATATATTTGGTTCTTTTCCACTTTCAAAGGCCTTTCAGTGCCTCGTTGCAGGAGATTTTCAGCTTGGTAACTGCAGCCTGTTCAAACAGATCTGTGTTTCATTCCAAAACAATACAGTAGAAGGGAGAGGGATGAGAGCGAGGCCCAGGAAAGCCCTCACCACTTTCTCTGGCCATGGCCCTGACACAAAGATGTCTTTATGAGAAGCTGAAGAAGCCCGGTGAGATGAAAGCATGTGACCCCAGCTGAGGCGCGTTATTAAGCAGCGGGAACTCAAGCAGGTGTCTTGCTTTTGTAAAGCAGCGGTTTTGAGTTAGCATTTAACCAGGTCCGATCTTGAACACGGATGAGAGCGCAGCGTGGAACGGGCTCAGTTGTTTTCTCATGATCTTGGCCTGTTACAGCTCCTTCTGTGAAGCGGGGATATGGAGCATGCAGGGTGGAGCGCGTTTCGGGATTCGGGCCATAAACGAGCCAGTGTACGAGATGAGAAACAGGGACAGTGGATTTAGCCGCAGGAAAATTGCACAAAGTCAATCAGGCCGGAGCGGACCGGCTCTGGTGCTTCTATGCAGGAGACAAAGCAGCTCGGTGGAAAGTGTTTATTTTTTGAAAGTGTTTAAGTCTGAACCTACTGTTCTCTGTCTCCAATCAACCTGATGAGCGCTTGGAGACGGCCATACGTGTGTGTTTGTTCACACAGCTTTTATGAGATGAAGTCTTAACCACAGCAATTTTACACAGCAATAATAATTTGACTAAATTATGATATAATTATATATAATCTGATTAGAATATAATGTAGTAATGAGATATGATTGTTACCAGTGGTGGCCCAGCAGTTAAAGTACTAGAGTATTGACCAGAAGTTTGAGGGTTCCCAGTCAACCTGCCACTGTTGGGCCCTTGATGAATATCAGATCCTTAAGTCTCAGTTGCTTGAAATGTACATTTTAAGCTTTTATAATATAATACATTCCTGAGAGCTTATATTATTGTATGTATATTATATATACATATTGGCATCAGTGAAGTTGCAGTTTTAAGTTGTAAATTAATGTAGAAAACTACACTGAGATCTTAGTGCCTTTCATACATCTTCTTTCTTCAGTGCAAAATAAACCAAATCTGTTAGGACTGAAAGTAAATCCCTTAGACGCTTTCTATGATTTTTTAAAAATTATATTTCAGTAATTAACAAATCAGTAACTGGACATCCTTTGCCTCAAAGGTGCAGACATTTTTTCATTTTAGTACTAGCACTAAATTTTCATTGCCCAGCTTTTTTTTGCAGATTGCAGGTTCAAATGCAGAAATTAAGTTATTAATAAGATCAGATCATTTATAAAATCAGAAAAATAAATCATGAAATACACTGATCTCAAAAATTATGGGATATTTCATTTTGGAGTTTCCCCCAAATTTTGGAGCAGCATAGCTTGGGTTTCCACTGTCTGCAATGAAATAAAATAAAAATGCTGTAAACTGTGGAATTTATCTTGTTTGTTTGTTTTTAGTTTTTTTCTTCAAATTCCCATACCAGCTTTTCCATACTGTCCCAACTTATTCTGATGTGGAATTGTAAAGCAGGACGCTTGCTAAAAAACGTGATTCTTATCCCACTGATTTGAAAACACCCGACTATCTCACCTTCCAATTACCTACTAATGCTTGAGGCTCAGTTACTTTTGTCATGCATGATATGTAACGCTGGATAAGTCACCAAGAAATATAATTTTTATCTAGTTTATTTAATTTATCTCTTTATCTTTATCCGCTTATGACAAAAACTGATGATGTTTCTGGCCATATTAATGGAGAAATACGGAAAATGCTAAAGCTTTCACAAACATATTAAGCTACTGTATACAAACTTAGAACAGTGGTGTTCAAATCCTAGCACTGCCTATCCCGTGAGCAAAATCCTAAATCTGATCTGCTCTGAATGCCAAAAGCTGTAAGTGTAAAGTGTAATACAAGAAAAAACACACTCTCAATCCAGGCCTACAAAAGACAGTGAGAGCATTAAGGTCCATCAGACAGCATCAGGCAAATTACGGCTCATTTGTTTAGTCCGCAATGCCAAGAGCAATAGCTTCTCATAACCCCAACCCCATGGAACTCTTTTTACCTTTCTCTTTCTCTCATAGACGCATTCTCTGTCGGCCACTCCCGTCTGCCCCACCCACACAGATTCAGATCAGGTTTGCTCTGATGACAGCCAGAGTTAACCCAGTGAATCACTGCATGTGAAAGCTCAGTTTTACTGTGAGATTGACATAATAACATGCTCACAATAGCAATGACTCAAAAGCAGCTTTTCTCCACTCCGCACACAATGCCTGTGTAATAATGGCAATAAATATGGCTGCGGTTAGATTAACAAATGTGGCCATGTTAAGCTGCAACTGTAATTGCTGTGTAAATGCAGGTATGTGTATAAAAATACATGACAAAAATGAGAATGTGGTGAAATTAATGAAAGAGTTTAGGGAACTGTAATCTAAAACAAATGAAAAAGCAGATTCTTTGTAATCTGCATGCTACATACTGCAAAATATAAACATTCTCTGCTTGTTGGCTTGTGTGTGTGATTGAAGCAGTAGGGACTAATAATTATTAATTGCTTATGTTGCTTTTTTTATAATCAGGACTGTTGTGCTGCAGTTAGGGTACAGGACTAATGACCAGCAAGTTCAGGGTTCAAGTGCTATACTGTAAACCGTCATTGCTTGGCATGTCCTTAAAAGATTGTAGCATTTTTAAGACTCGGGTATAAATGTCTGCTAAATGCTGTACTTGTACCAGAGGTGGTAAGTACTTTGTTATTAAACCTAAGCAATTTTAGGTATATGTAGCATATTTGATTATTTCTTATTTCTTCTTATAACCTAATAATTTTACTTACTTACTGCATTACAAAAGAAAAAGAACAATCTGCACTTTTCACTTACTAAATTTTTTAAATAGTATTTATTATATCCTTATGAATATTATTTTTTTATGCTATTTCTTATATTCTTATGAATAATCAATTTCCATTTTCTAACACTTTCTTATTTTCTTTCTTATTTTAGCAAAGCAGCCTAACGAAGCACCAACTGGAATCCTAGTTTTATTTAGTAACATTTATTTAGAAAATAAGATATATTTTGGTATCTCATTTCTGAAAATGTTTTATTGTCTTTTTGCTGTGGTTAGCTAAACCATACTGCACTGTCGGGTGCCTTGTACGTCTAACCCTCAATAAAATAAATCCTATTTTAATAATTTTGTTACAAAAAAAAAAAATGTTTAACTTGTTTTACTTTAAGTGCATTTAGTAGCACACACTTAAATACTTCTTCTTAAGTATATGACCAACTATGCTGGTCACAACATTTTTGTGAGCATTATAATTGGGTAAACTAATTCAGATTAGTAGTATTTTCACTACAATAAAAAAAAAAAAAAAAAAAAGTCAGTACTTCTGACCCCTCTGAAATGTACATGTGATTGTAACATAACTCTTCCGAAGAATGGGTGCTGATGACACAATTATAACTACTGTTGAGTTTTGCTCTGTTTGCTACATGACTCTGCCTTCTTTATCCTTGCTGATCCTTGGCTATTATTGTATTACTCTTGTGCTGCAGTCCTCTGTCCTATAATAACCCCAGTCAAATCCCACGACCATCTATTGAACCCTGTATCCAGACCCTATGCATATAGATTGAATTTTGGACTAAAACTAGGCATGATGATTAAAAGCTCAAGAAAGGCTTTTTTTCTATAATCTGATAATACATTTATTTTCCTCTGTAACGTGACTGAGTAGGAGTTTCAGGAGCAAGAGGTGGTTCTACCATTTTTATCCCTAGTACATTCAAATTAGAAAGTAGGCAAAAAAACACTTTGATAGAGAGATAAATGTAACAAGCGCAACAGGAGCGTATCAATTTACGATTGTGTTACATTTCGATAAACTGATTGTATCACAAACTGAGGAGTTTAATATATATTTTATATTCATTTTAAAATATCAAATTTTTTGAGCAGTGTTTATAAAGCATGGTCTACCTTAAATATGCTTAACACACTTACATTAACCTGCAGTTGAGCAAAATCAGTAACACAATGCCTCCTTACATGCCTACTATTTGACAATGAATTGTTAAATATCTCGCAATTTAAGGAATAATTTATAAAAAATGAAAAACAAAATTCAAAGCAGTTTCTCTTTTAATTTGTATTTATCTCTCTCTGTCTCCCTCTCTCCCTGTGTCCCTCTCTGTCCGTCTCCCTCTCTCCCTGTGTCCCTCTCTCCCTGTGTCCCTCTCTCTCCGTCTCCCTCTCTCTCCGTCTCCCTCTCTCTCGGCAACAAGTGAATTGCAAGACTGGGTAAGGGTTGCTGTTTTTCCATCAGATACAGCTCTTAGGATTTTTTTCTATCAAGTCAATATGCATTAGAGGATTTCTTATTTATTAATTTATTGATAAAATTAGGTTTAAACATAAAGCTCAAACCTCATGCATGTTACCATCTCATACTTCGACATGAACCGCACAAGGTTTTCGGAATTAACCTGGCAAACTGCCATGACTTAAAATCAGCTGTCAAACAAACAAGCCAATATTTTGGTCTCCGCTTCAGGCGAGGTCATGCACAGACTTGCAATTCTGAGAAGTTAGTACTGACACTGCAATCTTGGTGAAGCTCAGAGATGCAGTCTGGGACAGATTAAACCAACATGTCTTGACGAGGACAATTTGAAAACTTAATTTGCCTGCGTAATTTGCAACTGTCAAGACTCTGGTAGGCCTTAATGGAAAACCTACGGATAAGTATCATGTAAGCGCATGCAGGAGAATAAATTGCCATTGTTCATCCTGCTTAAGCCATATTTATTTAAGGGAAGAAACTTAACTGAAATAGTTTTTGATGACACTTACAAGCAACTATGGGTCATTAATATCATACTCATATTTTGTTAAGAATCACAAAACAAAGACTTCTTATGCTTGAATGACAGTTGAATGTAAAGTTAAGTACAGTCACCTCCAGTATTATTGCCATATTTTGTTAATACAAGGTGGTGAACAAATCTCTTTATGGTTAATTAGCTTCGCCAGATTGATGAACGGCTAAAGAACTAAAAGTATTTTGGCCCCTGCGTGACCTGACAAACGACAGCGGAACAAGGAGTCGTGGATCAAGCTCAAGACTTCCTAAACACGCAAATGGACCTTGGGAACATATTTCATATTGCTTATAGGTGTTGTTGTCAATTTTGTTTAAATGCATTTTATTGCATTTACTTTCAGTCCATCACCAGGCCAGTAGGGCTCACAGTTGCAGTGACAGTGGAGGATCCACTAATCAAAATTTCCTCCCTTATACACCAGTGGAGACTGTTGGTCTTTAAAAATTGTTAGTTTATATAAATGTAAATGTTGCCCTATGAAACGGCTAATGAAGTCAAGTAGCCATCTTTCCCAGGGACTTGACAAGTGTACTCGCATTGGCCAGAAAAGCTAGGCTGCTTAGACCGTTTTCTTCTATTGTGTTATGGGTGTAAGACTTAAACCTTTTTAAACAGGAGAAAATCCTTTCTACACCCACATTTAGGTCTAATTGCTGCCACCAACGATAGCATTTTGTACAGCTGAGTAATTGCACTGTCCAACAACAAACTACTGGAATGATATTATACTCAGAAAACATGCGAATGTTGAAATTATCCTGAACTAAAAGAAAATACTATGCTAGAATTTTAGTTACAATTATATCTCAAAATAACTTGCTAAGCTCAGCTACCAGGCCAACGGAGTCCAGCCCATTCACCCCGAGAGACACTGAGTGTTCATTGTGGAATACAATTGTGGCCTTTTTATTGAGAGTTTTGGGGTAATGAAAAAAGCTTCCGTGCAAACTAAATGAAGTGAATGGGTGCTCAGCTTTTCTGGACATATGCATTAACCATAGACAGTATAAGAAAACAATTTATTAAAATATACTGCTCACAAAAATTAGGGGATACTCCAAAATGAAATATCCCCTAATTTTTGTGAGAAGTGTGTATGGCTATTGATGCAACAGGAATGTATGAGAAGTTAACAAAACCGAGTCAGTTGATTTGTGATAAGTAGATGATTCTCAATGAACAAATTTTTAGATGAATGTGTTTGTAGTCAATATAATGTTAACTGTACATATTCGACCATTTAACTTAGCACCATTTTAGGGGACGCTGATCTTCAATTACGCCTATATGTGACACTCGACTGAAAGGCACCTCTGGAACTTGAACCTGGGTCACCTGGGGTTTGGCTAGCATATTAGAATTATGTGTCATGAAATGCAATTAACATTTAAAGCAATTTTTTACAATAAATAATTACAAAGATTTTCTTTTTAATCAAGGAAGCAAATACACAGTTCACAAAAATTATGGGATATTTCATCAATTCATTTTTGGTGAGCAGTATAAAAATATATTTTATACACACACACACATACACACACACACACACACACGTGTGTGTGTGTGTATATATATTGTCAGAAATAGCTCTAAGGAGAGGACAGGAGATGGAGATGCAGAACAATAACAATGAGGTTTTATTGATAATGACAAGCAGCAGTAATGAGCCAAGGGAGCAATGTGGAGATGACGCTGCTGTAACCAGGGTAGAGCTAGGTAACACAGAGCAGAGCACACACCGAACAAAACAAAATAAAACAGGGGTTCAGACAGGTAGGGAAACACTGGAGAGGAAACTACTACACTGACGGCTAAAGGAGGAGAGCAGAGGGCTAAACTAATGCTGGGTAGACACCGGAACAAAAACACTACAACAGCAAAAGGATAGCGGGAAACGTAGAGACGGGAAAACAGGGAAACTGGAGACACTAAATAGAGCAGGTAGAGACAGAGGGTAGGTAAACTGAATGAGGCGGCTTCCGGACGGGACCGAGAGCGCCCAGAGAGAGAGGATGAGGGGGAGCGAGGGACAGGGACATAGAGAGAGCGTTAGTAAGGAGAGAGAGTTCGTTCACCCGGACAGAAGAGGTTAGCGTGGGACAAGGAAAAGTTAGTAAAGGGGACTAACAATACGAACCCAGGCAGAGCCGCGCCGGAGGGGGGGACTAGGATGAGACCTAACTCAACCCCAGCCGACTGAAAACCAACCACCTGGGAATACACAATAACAAAAAACACTGCGAACGCACAGCGAGAGGGTAAAGGGAAAAGGAGTGAGAGAACTACGGCTATAGACGTACAAAACACTGGAGCGACAATAAAGGGACGCGGACGACTCACACATGCACACATGCATACATGCATACACAAAAAGCTAAGGCTAAGGGAAAAGGGAAGGAGGGGCATGAGGGTGAATGGGAGCACACAGGGAAGCACACAGATTAACTCTAAATCGCACTCAGAAATAACCAACGCATACACACTCACCCGAGTGTGTATAAAATATATTTTTATACTGCTCACCAAAAATGAATTTATGAAATATCCCCTAATTTTTGTGAACTGTTTATTTGCTTTATTGGACATGACTTGCATAGACACACCTGTTTATATGCGGTATAGAGAGTGGAGTGGAGAGACAGATCTGGAGAAGGCTTCCAGAAGGTAAACCATCACTGTAGCACTCCACCAATCTGGGCTTTATGACAGAGTGGCCAGACAGAAGCTTCTCCTCAGGACACGTGAAAGTCAGCTTGGATCCAAATGTCACACCTGCAGTGAAGCATTCATGTAATTCACATTTTAATGAAGACCTCATCTAAAGCGATCAGGATCTCAGACTGGGCCAAAAGACAACACAGGACAGTCTCTGCACTAAAATAAACCATATTTGTGGGCACCTCTAAGCTACTTCATATTTTCAATTTGAGCCAGTGCTATTGTCCAAATCCACACACATCTGCTTCAAAAACCTCACCACAACTAACAGCATAAATCAGATAAGGGACTGTGTTCGTAGTAATAATTTCTTAAATGACTGCAAATGCAGTCACGTTACGCATGCCAAACATTCTTTGCACCTGTACAAGGACCTCAGGTGACAGGGAAGTTAAGGTCTGAATTCACTAGAATGGCAATTTGCCCGTTCACCAGGGAAACCAGGCTGAAACAAATACAGATGTAGGTGTGTATGTGGGTGAGGAAATGAGAGTTGCAAAGTCTTGTTTAATAGATGCATGCCAACATGTCATTGCTGAAGATGAAAAGTGCGATTAGCTTGCTAATGGCATCAATGACGCCCTTGCGGTGAAATACAATTATAACTGTGGTTATAAATAAACCTCTAGAGAAGGTCTTTTGTTGAGTGAGGTTTAACACTGTTGGACGTAATCCCTATAAAATGCATATTCACTGCCGCATCACCCACGCACAGTGTCAATATACATTTTCTATTCCATTTTTATATTGCTACAGTTGTTAAAAACTACAACAAATCATAAAACAGTTGCGGCAGTATAAAAATGCATCTAATGATATCTCTTTTATTTACTTTGAGTAGACTGTATGAACCCAAGATATTTCATGCTTTGTCTAGTAAACTTCATTTAATTTCTTTATAAACATCCATTTCCGCATTTCATACCTCTAACACAATCCAAATAAAATTGTGACGGGGCAATTAAGATCTAGTAATGAATAAAAAAAAAACTATATGATGTGATTTCAAGCATGTGATGTCAACAGTTAACTGTAATCATAATTTGCTACAAAAGCAAGAACTAGGATATGAAACTGGGCATAAAATCTCCAGTATTTTAATAAATGTGTTTGAAATGTTTTAAAATACAGCATGTTCCTTAAAGGAAGATTAGAAGGAATTCACAGTGCACAATATCTTTAAAGTAACCAGGAGAAATTGTGTTTGTAAAGCAGAAGAGCACAACCCTAAACTGTAGACTCAATCTCTGATCCCTCAGACTGCACTGCATCAAAAATTGCCATTAAACAATAGCTAATAAAACCATTTGGCCTAGGATACCTTTGTCAAGCACTGCAATACTGACTTACATTCACAAATGCCACTTAAATCTTTACAGAGTGAAAAACAAGCCTTATATTAACTATGTGCAGAAGTGGTGTCGACTTATCTGGGCTTGAAGGCATCTGATAAACTTTGTTGTCAAATAAATCAGTATTCCAGATCTGAATTGTAAGAAACACACAACGTGTGCTCAGGACTAAGGACAAAAAGGTGCAAGCCACACTCGGCTACACGTGCATGGTCTGTCATGGTATGAGGCTGTGCATTTTTCATGCATTTTTCACAAAGACAATGCAAAAAAACTATTTGCTTCACACACAGAGCTTAATGATGGTGCGCTTACACATGTTGAGTCAACACTATTAGTAACCGCATATTGCGCTTATGCTCATATGGATACTTCGCCAAAGAATCCCAATCTAGGACTTCACATGAGCACTTGTATTGGTGTTGCCTAGAAAGCAAGTTATTAGTAAGTTTTTAAATCACGTTCAGGTGCATGCCATAACACTTTTGAAATTCCATTGTTGTGTTGAGGCTGTTGATGTTCCTATGTTTCCACGTCATACTACTGGACCTTTAATTTGTTCGAACAAACACTTTTAGCAGTTTGAACGTGACTGCAAACCAGTTTGAAAAACACTGAGCTCCTCAGTACCCGCCACAGTGCTTGTTTTCGGCATTGTGGCTAAAATTGAAAAGAGGCATCCACATACTTTTTCACGCAGCATATACTGGTAAATAAATTGCTATAATATTAAAATAAATGTCTTGTATCCTCTAAAGCTAGCCTCACACGGGTCTAAACAGGTTCGATCCAGCCTCCATTCTCTACAAAACAGAACCCTTTTTCACTGACCCAAATCATGATATCATACAGTTTCCTGCATCAGCCAACGCTCAAATTTGACAAGTACCAACCTAACAATGATGTCATGTCACAGTTACTTCATGCCAGAGGTGCAGTTTCATGACGTAGTGTACCTGCAAGAGCTCAGGTGATGTGAATAGCGCCCACTTTAGCTCTGTACTGAAGGCCCATGCTGCCCAGACATGTTGGCTTTTTTGATGAAAGAGTTTCCATTAGGTCCTTTTTTGGGTTGGTCTCAGACTCAGAAAACTGTGTTTGTGAGAGTGTGGAGTGACAGAAAAAGGTAAACACTGATTTTAGTGTGTGTCAGTATTGGGAAAGGCTGTTTATACACCTCATATACAAAGGAAGGCACATTTAGTAGTGCTCTTTAGCGTTTATTCGTATTGTATGTTCAACTTCCATTAAAATAAATGTTAGTCATAGGCTAGTCTGTCTATTGGACTTTTGTATACTTTCACTTTGTTTTCACACTTAAATCCTGTATAGGATCGTGAGGTACAGGGCCTGTCTGTCTTTCTACATTTCAAGGACTTTCCACTGACATATCACTGTAGCTAATACAGTTACATTTATTCTAAATAGACGTATATATACACAGCTTTCATATATAGTTAATGTAATAGTTGTCATGTAGTATAATGAATACAAGTGTGTATACACATATAAACATATATATATATATACACTGTAAACCAGGACTGTAAACCATAAACAACAAGTAACCTAACATGCACATCTATGGGAGTAAACCAGAATAACCAAAGTACATGCAGACTCCGCACAGAAAGGAGACAGACCACTCTACTAGGGAAGTAAACCCATGACCTTATTGCCGTGAAGCGACAGTGCTGCTCCACATATCCACTAATAATTACAAAGATTGAATATAAAACAATTATATATTTACAAATACAACCATAATTATTAATAGACATCATGCACATGCGTTTTACAGTAGTTTAAACAGCTCATGCACTGTGTTTTAGCACCAACCACACATGCACTGTATTTTAGTTAAAATTCTTGGAGCAGTGATTGACATGTAACTTTCAGCAGGGGTGGGGGGCAGTGTTTAATTACCAAGACAACAGGTGCTAAACACCTCACAGAAAGGAAGGTAGGCCAGTGAGTATGTAAGTATTTTTCCTGATGAGCAAATTTGGAAACCGTCTGTAGAGAAGTGCTTATCACTGTGGCCATTTCAGACACCTATCAATAGCAGATGCATAAAGTCAGGAATTGAGGGTACATGCAATTTAGAAACTGACAACTCAGTCAGTCGTAAATCAATTTTGAGGTTGCCAAATCCCACAAGAACAATAGCTTCAGTCTACAAACATGTACAGACTAAGAAAACAGATCGGAACTGGTATATATGCTATGAGAAATCAGGTGACCAGCATAAAATCCAGCTCTCTATATCAGATTTCTTGTGTGGGTCATACTGAAAAGCCTCTTACCTTTTAATGAAGCAGCCAGTAATTTTGTTTTCTGTTGCTTATGTAAAATAAATTCCATATGCTGGAGCTTCTCATAAACTCAGTCAATAATTATCATGTCCTCAGTTGTAACAATTACATCTCCAACAATTTAGACATTATTATCATAAGTGACATACAAATGATGTTGTATACGATGACTAAGAGCCTTGCTAAAGGGCCATTTAGTGGCAGTTTGGCAGTGAAGAATATTGATTGATGGATTGGTAATGTTTTATTTTCAGATGAAAGATCTGAAATCTGTCTCGCATGAAAACAATAGCTACATTAAAATATTAACATCTCAACACACAAAACACACATTATATAATACATACAAGTCACAATCCCACATCGTTGATAATTATTGATTAAGCTATACATACAAAATAATTCTTTAGTCTGACCTTAGTAAACTATGGAACAATATAGTGTCGTCCAGAAGTAATATTTATTGTTCAAAACATGCTTCGCATCAGAGATCATGTATAAAATGTTTCATACATGCCCTCTAAAGGTTGACCCACAAGTTTTAACAGGTTTTAATCAAATGTTTCAATCCAGACTTTACAGATACAGAGAAGCAGCTACACCACACAGCATTACAATACTGCACAACACTCAAAATGATATAAGTATAAAGTACCAAAAGTATATTTCGAGTAGCTCCAAATGATCAGAGATGACAAAGAAAATACATTTTCTGTTTGTTTTTTTTTGTTTTTTTACAGATGTAGTCAGTGTCAGTCATAATGTGGCATCAACCATGACACCAAGATAATTATAAAACTCCAGCTGTTTATCTCATCATCGATAATAATACACTCTGCTTATTCTGGTTTTTAATACTGACATCACGGTTCAATTCTCTCACAATTACCGAGGTAACATTTAATAAAATGCATAATTTTTTTCTGAAATGTGAAAAGCATTGCAAATATGATTTTACAAGTTTTTAAACAAACTAGCAAATTGTAAATATGCTCTATTGTAGCTTTACCATATCTTAAATAACTGAGTGGAAACGTTCTGTTGTGATTCCTGAAGAAAAGCAATTAAAAAAAATATTTAATTAATGTTTTTGTATTTTAATCTGCTGTAATTAAAATAACTTAAAATATTGAACAATTAAAATAGGAATTCCATTTCAACAGCATGTGTCTGTAAGCATGACACCCTCTGCTGTTCAAAAAATGCAAACACATTAGAAGGTATGACAACAACACATAACATCGAGTTGGATTTCGTCCACCACAATGATGCGCATCATCCCATTTTTGCATTGTGACACATTTTGTTCTTGAAGGTGACATGAACGTTTGCAAGAAAATGAAAACTGGAATGGTCAGCACTCAAAGCTATTAGCATTAGATCCAAAGTTCAAAAGAAAAAAGGGCAGCACGGTGGTCCTCCCCGGGTCTGTGTGGGTTTACTCTGGGTGCTCTGGTTTCCTCCCACAGTCCAAAGACGCAGTGTTAGGTTAATTGATTACTCCAAATTGGCATTGACTTGTGTGTATATATATGTGACTGGTGTTAAGATGAACTTGTGTATGGATATAACCTTGTGGGTGTCGCTTACATGGCCACTGAGGCCGATAGCGACATTAAAGAATCCAAAGAAACAAACAAACCAAAGGAAAAACTATGTGGTAGAGGAAATTGACTCAACCAAATCCAGCACCTTCCGGTGCTGCTGGAAAGCTCATGTCAGTAGAATTCTTGGGACATGCAGTCCCTTTCCCAAAATCTGCAGAAAGGCCTTTTATTAAAGAGGCTCAAAACTGCAAACAGTGACTGTCGTTTTGGAATGAGATTTTCTTAAAACACATTATGGTGTGATGTTCGATTACACACATCAGTTTGCCCATGGTTGGTTGACTTGTTGGTAGGTAGAAACATGAAAATCTACACTTAAACACAATAACAACAAATATAAAAATGCACTTCTTTGCTATTCTTAAATACACATATTCAAATGATTATGGAGTCATTTTGTTCCCCTTAAACAGATAAGTGCATGCTCCCCACCCTTTACACTCATTAATATGAACCTCTGAACTCTTCACTGGTACCCCAATGCCCCGCGTGTCACTTGAAGCTGCTCTTTATCTATTCATCCCTCAGTCACACAAAGGCCATTCGCTTAATCCCTGTAAATTCACCCCATGACATTTCACCCCTCTACCAGATCCAAAGCAGAAGGCATTAAGGAGCTAAATCACAACCACCTGAAGCTCTGACCTCCGTCAGGTGATCGCTGCATTGCCAGTCTGGTATTAATTAAACCCAAGGGCACAACCTCAATTTGGTTAAATCAGCACATTCAACCTGCAGCGCCTCAGTCCCCTAAACCTATTATTGAAGCCAGCCGGGCCTGGCCACAGTGTCTGCTTCCAATAGAATACAAATTACAATAGTGTGCACCGCAACCGAAGGCCATGTGCTCCCTCTACAAGACTGATGTGCAGCAAAAGCTGACTGGCCGAGTCATTTAGGGAATCTGGCATTTCAGCGGAGTTAAGATAATAAGGGCTTGAGTAATTTGGTCAGGGAGTGTTTTGAATAGGGCTAGTGTTGACGGGACTTCAAATGATGGCATGCCGAATTAAACAAAGCCCAGTTTAGAATCTGGGAATTGGTCAAAATGACAACCAGACTGGAGGAATTCACATAGGCTAGAAACGGAGTTTCCCCTTAGGTGTCAGATCATACGATTAAGCTAAAGGCTGCAAGAGTGGGTGGGAGAGAGAGCCCAAGTGTGTTTGTGTTTTCACACTTAGCAGTCATCCACAGAGAGCCATCCCTTACTGTCACAGCTGAGCAAACACTTTACAATCTCAATTACTGCAATTTCTGACATTTATATATACACACGCATAAGACAATCAGCTAAAACATTTCTACATATCAATGATATATGGTGAACAGTTGAAAAATATCTCACACAGCAAATGGAAGAAGGTATGGAGAGTAACCATTGATTTGTTTCCTCTGTTTTCTAGGCAGGCAGACAAATGCATAGTTAGATAAACAGTCACAGTCAAATAGATGAATGGATCAATGGATGGACAAATAGATGGTTAGACAGCAATGTCAGGCCTGCAACACATTTCAAAAACAGCTATGACAGGGTCAATATAGCTCTTATAATAACTTTTAGAAAGATTTATAGAACAGGGTGATGTTAACAGGTGATACGAGGTATGTATGCATGTACACATAATATATATATGTGTGTGTGTGTTCATGCATACATACCTCGTATACATACATGCCATCTATTTCAAGGAGTGGAAGCTCAATTTCGGCCTACATCATAAAATGTGTCGGTTTATTTATACGTAAATTCTACCCTCCG
>JAUZSV010453725.1:0-16969 GCA_034780495.1 Parotocinclus cesarpintoi | reverse complement strand
CAGTGGTGTAGTGTGTGTAAACTTGGGAACATTAAACACAAGTCTTGCTGCTGAATTCTGAATCAGCTGTAAGGATCGGATTGCGGTCAGAGGAAGCCCTGCTAAGAGAGAGTTACAGTAGTCCAGTCTTGGAATGGCAAGGGACTGAACCAGAAACTGTGTTGCTTCTGTGAAAAGCAATGGACAGATCCTTCTGACGTTGTAAAGAAGGAAGCGACACGACTGAGAGACGTTAGCAATGTGGGAAGAAAAGGACAGTTTAAGGTCTGTCGATGAAAAAACGTCCGATTACACGAGTGCCCCATATTCCACACCACACCAAAACCTTCACATCACCTACGACTTTGTCTGCCATCCAGTGAGAGTTTTCTTCACTCCAGTACCTCACATTCTGGAGTTTAATCTCAGCACAAACATAAAAATTGCCCTTGTCACCGAAAAGAATGCTCGGTGCGAATGTGGGATCACATCATCGTTGGTCTAACAAACATAAACCACAGTCTCAGTTTCTCACCTGGCCTGTTGGGAAAAGGCCATCCCTGAGTTACACTGTGTGTATATGTGATTTGTAACCCACAGTTGCAGAGCAACGAGCCGAAACGTTAGCGGTGCTCTATATGGTTATGCAAAATGCATAGAATGGTCATTATATAAACCAATATATAAACCGACTACCGTAAATATGTTCATTTTGACAGCCTTAGAATTAACATGAAAGTGTAAAGTTTGGTTAATAGTGTTTCTAGGACATTCCCCCTCTCCCAATAATTCTATATAATGTAGTCAGGCAAAGGTTATGTTTTACAGGAAAGAGACCTACAGTATATAGGTCCTTTAGCCTATAAGCCTGAAATCAAAACAAAACATTGTTTTAAGGTTGAAAGCTGGAACAAATTGAGGTTTGAAGCAAACATTACCTAGATGCTACAGTAAACAATGAGACAAAATGATGAAAATATGTCCAGTTCTATAACAATTTCCATCAATGACTAGTTATTTTGATATGGGTTAAAAAGAGTCGTTGCCTTTCAAGAATAATCTGCTTAATGAGGTTATCAGTTTGAGCCAACAATTTAAAATGATCAAGGATATCCATTTTCATGCATTTGCTCATATCACTGATGGTTTGCAATTATATATCAGAGTATATTCCCCGCATTCACATTAGTCTTGTGCCAAACAGATCAGGAGTAATCCAATTTAAGCAAATTGCGGAAGCAATGTAATGACATACCTAATGAATAGAGATAAGTTTAGGGACATTGCAAGCAGACTAATGCATCATGTTTTATATGAAACTGTTTTAACAAACCATTTAACGAACCTGTACTTCCTCCTAAAATACACACAAACAAACATGTTTGTCTTGCTATCCTTGTGAGACACAGGGACACTTTAGATACACCAATCAAACTCAATGGGCTGCTCTTGGATGGTGTCACATAAAATTGAAGCCACACTTCCATATGATCGGAGTATGATTGCTATATTTTAATAGCTGAACAAAGCAGGTCATTGGTCAATAGGACTTGCTTTTAGCCATTGTTATTTGCTAGCTTATAAAAACTCCTTAGTGAAAAGTAGCGAGAAACACTACTTCTAAATTGGCATGACAAACCAAACTATTTTTCAGTGCACTTATTAGAGAGGTCTGCAGTGAGTATGCTTTCCTCTTATTGACCTGTGCACACTCACAATCTGGCTTTTAAAGGAAAAGTCACCTGATAAAAATTAGCAATCACTTTTTTCATTTGGTCTGTGGGATGGAGAAATTGAACACTACTCTTCCATGGGCATGTCACAGTTGATGATAATGGCACTATCAATAAGCTAGTCTAAAGTGTCTGGCAAAAATGTGGCAAGTAAAACAATAATAAGCCTTTACAAGATATCATATTTAAAACCCTAAGACCTTAACCCTATACCAAGCCAATACATCTATAACATACATCATGCATGAGCTTTGTTCAATATAAATCCTAGAAGAATAATATTTATCCAAACCCACCACCTGTCTACCATGCCCTATAAATATCTTTATTCCATATAAATATGAAATCAAACCCTAATAGCTACAACCTGAACTAAACCCCAATATCTAACCCCTGCACCAAGCACTGCATGTAATTTCCTTCACCAGACTCATAGATCTGCACACAGTGTCAAACCCTTAGATTTAAACTCTGCACATAACACTTGTATCTAAACCCTGCACCAAGGCCTTGGATCTAAACCCTAAACCAAACCTTTGGAACTAAACTCTGCTTCCAAAACATTAGATCTAAACCCTGCACCAAACCCTTTAATCTACATTACACTTGAATCTACAATCTAGCACACTTTTGACTGTATCAAAACCTTTGATTTAAAATCGGCTCTAAAACCTTAGATCTGAACCCTGCATAAAAACCTTGGAACTAAACCTTATATCAGGCCATTGGATATATCAGGCCATTGGATCTAAAAATAGCATCAAACCCTTGGATCTAAACCCTGCAGCAACGTTTATCTAAGACCTGCACTAACCAATGACCACAGTAACAAAAAAAAAAAAAAATCACCAATAGCATACAGTGTTACAGTTATGTGGTCATCAGATCCACATGAGGTGTTGATGTCTTCCCTATCTCCATGTTTCCACTGTGCTCTCTAGCTTCTTCTCTTTATATCTCCCTTTTCTTATATTGCAGTTATAAAATGAAATTAAGTCATTTAGCAACTAAATTCGGTACTTAATCCTTAAATTAGATTACTTAATTTGTCTTACACGTCCTCCTACACGGACCCCCTACAGTCCTAAATGTATTCTCCATTTCTCTGTTTCTTTGGGCTGGTTTATCATTTCCCCATTATCATGAAAACAGGTAGCTGTTTTTTCTGAGTACTGTTAAGATGATGCCAAGCCATCTATCAAACAGTACAATGATTGGAAATAAAAACGCATCTATATTGCTGCTTATTTCAGTTGTGTAGTGCTTTTCATTTGCATTCATAACAATAATGAGAACATACCATGGCTTTACATATAAACACTGCACTACAAAGTGTTTTAGACTATACAGTTACACACATTACTATACACACATTTTTAAAGTCCTTCTGACATTTCTCATCCATCACAGTCCAGGTCTGTGATTGGCTCCATATGTTGTATGGCAAAGTGAATGAGGAACATCTGTCATCAGCACCATATTCCAAAAAAACCTGCCTCTCTATTGCTTGGTGCTGAATAACTTTTGACACACACACACACACACAGACACACACACACACACTCATCTAAATCTGTTTTATTTTGTTTGCATAGTGTAATAATTGCTGTCCAATAACAACACAGACTGTGATGGATGATTACTGTTAGCAAAACTTTCAAAATGTTTCTTTTGTCTATAGCAAGTTTTCCATTCACTAAGTTTTTTGCAAATTTGATTGTATATACTGTATATTATATACATATATACCTTTTCATATATATGAGAGACAGTTACATACAGTTATTTATCGCCTTGTGAAGCCTTTGGAAGCATTGAAGGTCAAATTAAATTTGAAAACATTCTATAGCGGTTATATCAAGTACAAATTAATGCACTATCTGCCGTTGTCAATCCGCATTTAACAAGATAAAATACAAAAAATAAAATAAAAAAAAATTGGGAATTTACAAATTTATTTTTGCTTTATCTATGGAAACCACAATTAGTTAACCAGTTTTTGAATGACTAGTCAACTAATAAAAACTATTAGTCATGCAACCACTACTATTCAGTAAAATTTAAAATGGGCTTCTGCATTGGAACCTAGTTTCGAGTCCTGGCAGTGTCAGTAGTCTCACAGAAATGACCATGGGGCCAGACAGGAGACCACTACCATGGACTAGCAACAATTTTGTGGTATGTGGTCACCTGCATCTTGTGAATTCTGGAGATGGGCCTCCATAAGCAAAGAGAAGAAGAAGAGGAAAAATGTTTACTACACCTGTAGTTTCATTGCAAAAAGTATAGACCTGATATATTTCATGTTTTGCCTAGACAATTTCATTTGTTAATAAACATCTATTCCTGCATTTTAGCATGTAACACATTCAAAAAAGGAGTTGGTACTGTAAAGCACTGCTGCCAGGAATTTGAATCATTTTCTCACACATTTATTGACAAACTAGAGATTCTCTGCCCACCTCTGCTCACTAAAGACTCTCCTCTACCAAATCATAATTAGAATATCTTTTGGCATCACCTGCTTAAAATCAAATAATTATTCAGCTTGTTTAAAATTAATTAGCTTCAAACTTCTCCCACCACACCTTTTTTGGAATGTGTTGCAGGCCTGAAATGCAGTAATTGTTTAAAAATAAAAAGTTAAGTTAATATATATGATTAAAGAAGTTGAGCAGACAAAAATGAAAGGTCTCAGGTTCATACTGTCAGCAAAGAAATAAAAGTCAAAGTAAATATAATAAGCATTTTTAACAGTTTACACACACACACACACACACACAAGTCAATGCAAATTTAAAGTAATCAATTTAAAGTAATCTGAATAGAGGAATATATGAGAATATATGAAATAAATGAAATACTATAGGCTACAGTTAAGAAATAGCAGCATCTGGTAGCTTCCCCAGAATAACAAAAACAGTCTGAAGAAGCTTGATCAGGATTTTATTTATTTATTTATTTTTTCATTTCCTGCCATGAAAATGGCACCGTGTCACAAAATGTACTGCATTCCAGCCACTACATTTCAGTGATGATCTCATGAGCTCAGGAGAAAAGGTTAATGAGGACAAGACAGCTGATCAACAGCTGGTTGAACAGACTGGCTGCTTTAAATGATTATTTGCTTTTAGGTTTTCTTTTGTTAACCATGGTTACCTCCAAGGAAACATCTGCAGTCATCATTGCATCGCATTAAAAGAGTTTTATAGGCACGGACATTGCCGCTTGTAAGATAGCACCCCGATCAACCACTTATCGAATCAAGAACTCCAAGGAGAGTGGTTCTATCGAGTAAAAAGGACTTCAGGGTGCACAAGAAAATAAAGCAAGCGTCAGGATAACCCTCTAAAGAGGGTGCACTACAAGATCGGGCCACCACCAGTGCCGAGCTTGCTCATGAATGACAGAGGGCAGGTGTGCATGCATCTGAATGTACAGTGACACGACAGCTTGCTGTCAAGAAAGGCAACAAAGATGCCACTTCTCACCAAGAAAAACATCAAGAAGAAACTGACTAGTACAGGGATTCACTGCAGAGGATCGGGAGAAAAGTTATTTTCTCTAATGAAGTCCTTCAGACTGTGAGACATCTGTAAAAATGACTGTCTGGAGAAAGGTGAGCACTATTATGCATCCTGTGTCATACCAACAGTAAAGCATCCTGAGACCATTCACGTGTGGTGTTACTTCTTATTCAGGGGAGTGGGTTCGCTCAAAATTCTGTCTAAGAACACTCCCATGAATAAGGAATGGTATTTACAATTACCGCATTTAGCAGACGCTCTTATCCAGAGCGACTTACAACTCAGTCACAATACAGTCTTACAATTCTAGCAATCTTAAGATAAGGGCCTTGCTTAAGGGCCCAAGTGTAGCAGCTTGGTAGAGGTGGGATTTGAACCTTGGACCATCAGGTACCGCAGTCCCTAAGAGTATCAAAACATCCTCCAAAAGCAACCTCTCCCAACAATCGAGGTGGAGTTTGGAGATGTACAATGCTTTTTCTAGTATGATGGAGCACCATGTCACAAGGCAAAAGTGATAACAGAGTGGCTCGGTGAACAAAACAATACATTTTTATGGTCAATCCTCAGAGAGGGTGGACAAACAAAAGCAAGAACTGTGATTAACTATATGGATCGTGAAGATATTAAAACTCAAAAGCACCTGGATCAAAAGTCAGATCAGAAGCTAAGTATTAGTATTTATCAAATACTGAAACATGCTTGGACATTTTGATGTGACTATATATTAATAAAGAATCTTACACTGTACAGGCTGCCAGGTTACCTGTGAATGCCTAACTTACATATTAAACAATGAAATGCATCACAAATTAACAGGCAATTAGAGTACAGACCAAATTGCAATGCTCTGACAATCCAGTATCTTTAAAGAAAAGATAACAAATGTCACCCACTACTCTTTGAGGCTATTTTTTAGTACTCCTCCAACACAGAAGCAAATAAACGACACGCACAGAAAGACAGTTTTGAATCCCAAATTGGAACTGAGCACTTGTGTATGACTGGTTCAACAGCTATCCTATGTGCAAGCTCTGTATTTTAAGCAACAGCGTGAGAACACCAGCTTTTGAGTATATAAGCTTAAAGATTCAAAGTGTAGGATTTGAAAAATGCTTGTTCACTGTTGGTCTCCTAAGCAAAAATGGCTCGTCTGCGGTAGCAGATGTTTGGGCAATTTGTGCTTGTGAAAACAGAACCTCTGAAATACTGAAGAACAGCGGGAATGTACTATGACAAATAATTTTCTCCTTGGAAAGATTTCCATATATGAAGGTGACCACAATGAAGTGGTGTAAAGGCGCAAAATGTTTCTGGCAGGGGTTCATTTCATATTTACCCGTGAGAAAGTCTTTGAAACCAAATCTGTCACATTACAGTAAGATGTCCTTGTTGAAACAAAGGATGCTTGAATGCCAAGTCTGAGGTTAAAACCACTTTAAAATAAACCAGGCTTTTTCAGTTTGACCATTTCAATAGGCTTTAAGTGAAACTTTACGTCATACCAAAGTGGGTTTGTGAAAAAAGATGCAGAGGCAGATGAGAGCGATATTTCAAGTTTGTTTAAAATGACTTGGCTTAACAGTAGTCAGCTGAAGGCCAGAACAGCTTGTTTGATCCAATCTTATTTCTCTGCTAGGCCCTTTACCTGCCCATAATGTGCAGTGAGTGCCAAGGCACTTTGTACTAATGGATGGAGGAGAGGCACTTCTCTGCCAGTTTGACATGTAATTCTGTGTCATGCGGCATGTTGACTCGCTCTAGCGCACGTTTAAGTATGTCTTTGTCCAGTTATTTCACAGAAAACAATCTAATAGTGCACCTAAGAAACGCACAGCAAAAGCACTGCATATTATGTGTACGCTTTAAATGTAAGAAGAGTGCATAATATTTATGGAACACACATGGACACATTTTACCTTGTTTGTTATGCCTTCGAACCAAAGAAGTACTATTGAAGGTTAAAGCGTTCAAATAAGACTTGGGTTTGTTTAAGAGTCTGAGAAAGTTTAAGACGGAAATTGAGGGCTCAGTCATAAGAGTTAAAACTCATGTAAAATCAGGTGTCCAGATCATATGACAATACAATATTCAATTGTATTAATTAATTGTATTGCAATTGTATCTACTTTCCAAATAACAGCATTTGTTTGGGACCAAACTGTGGTGTCACACAGACAGACAGAGAGACAGAGACAGACAGACAGACAGACAGACAGACAGACACTTGCAAACACCTACCTCAATTCCCCCCTGTAACAATTCCACCTGGTCACACTCTGGATCCAGTGCCATAGCAACAGAAGCAAAGGGGCGGCTCGCCATTTGCTGCCTTTCCCTCATCAATTGCTGGAGAGAGACAGAGAGAAGCATTAACTTTAAGTACACCTTTAGAAGTCACCAGTAACTCCTTGCTTTTAACCACCTCAGTTTATTAACAGTCCTAAAGCCAAAGTTATAAATAATATAGAAGAGAAATGTGACAGTATGTAATAGTCCTGCTTAAAAAGTGATAGAGCTGGCATTCAGACAGAATGAAAAAAACCTAAGTGCCTCACAGTTGGAGGCAAAAAGCAGACAGTGCTATGAGCTGGAAACAAATGTTGGTGCATATAAGTGAAGACAGGAGCTTGGACAGGCGAGAGAAAGAGACGCAGAGAGCAGGAGACAGAAAGAAGTAAGTACAGTGACGAAATGTAGAGCAAGGTGACACCGACAGGGGAACGGTCTAATTCTAGCCTGGCATTATAATTCATTCAGTGCAAAAAAAAAAAAAAAAAAACTGTTTAAAAAATAAATGCATGCTAATCAAATGTGCAAAAACCAAAATATTCTCTTGTCATAACATGCATGACAGGCAATCATTCTGCCATTGGTTCAGTAGCCATTGGTATTCCCGTGGCGAGGTTTAATTAATTATGCATCTTGTTTACTTTCCCCATTTTCCTGACTGGCTACTGTCACACTAGCACAGGGGTTAACAAGAAATGAAAGACGGACCATTTGGGGCAAGGTTTCTGAGCAGGAGGTCTGTTTTTTGCAGCATTCCCATAACTAAGTAGCACAATAAAATAGTATAATGAGCTGCATAAAACACTGACAGAAATAAGTCTGATAAATTAGACCAACACCACAGAATAAATCCAGTCTTAAAATCGACAAGCGATTAAGTTGCAGTCACACTGATGTGGTGGTGCTGCGTTAGTGTGTGTGCTAAGTGGATCAAGCACAGCAGTGCTGCAGGAGTTTTAAACACCTCAGTGCCACTGCTAAACTGAAAGAATGTCCAGTCACCAGCATCCTGTAGGCAGTGTCGTTGAGCACTGATGAAGGATTAGGGAATGACTAACAAACTGTGCAACGGCAGATATACTGCTGTCTCTGATTTTACGTCTAAAAGCTAAAGTATTGAGGTAGGTGTGCCTAACAGATTAAACAGTGTTTTAAAACACCAACAGCACTGCTGTGTCTGATCCACTCATACCAGAACAACACACCACCACCACAACCGTATCACAGTGCAGTACTGAGAGTGATGCACCAACCAAATAGTAACTGATCTGTGGGGCCACTGAACATTAGAGAACAGAGTAAATGGGACTAAAAGTATGTAGAGAAAGATGGACCACATTTCGTAATAGTCTGATCTATGTAACGGTGTACTTTAAAGGTAAAAAGTTAAGACACCTGCCTCACCATTACCTTATTTTAGTTGTTTTATTCAAAATTAGTTCATTGGAGCCAGTTTCATTGGGGGTTTTGACCACTCCAGTTGAAATGGCCATGTTCCTAAATCATTTACCATTATTTCCATTATGCTTAAGGACTAACGATTCTCTTTTTCCTCGTCAAATTACTGATAATAACATTTTAAAACATTTTAAAGTTTTATCCAAACCTACTAACCTGCAATTACTTTGCACACATTGTAACACCTGCAAATATTCTGTTTGTTATCCTGGGCTGCAACACCGCAAACTACAAATTACAGGTTTCAACTCGCATTCCAAAGACATGCCTTTGGTTAGGTATGGGGTTAGTTCCAGCCTTGTGACCCTAAACTGAGTTAACAGAATATGGAAATGAAAAGAAATCGCTCTCTTTTAGGTAAAATCACTGCTGTTTGAAAGACTTTCAGGTACCATAGAGTGACATTTATGTAAAGCAAAGTAAATAGAAATGATTTTTTGGAGAAATGTTATAAGTTAGATAGGCAATGTAATTCTGATTGTGTAATTGCAACATTTATTATACATTTATTATACATTTATATTTTCAAATGTTTCTGGTAAAATTATTTGAGATATTAAATACATATACTGTGATTAGGCTTGACTTGTTGTCTAAAACTGTAATTCTAATTAAAGGAAAAACCTTTTTGTTATATTAGAGGCAATACCGTATTAGCAACGAATTATGATTAGCTCCAGATATTTATTTGAAATAATTGTGATTAACTATTTAAACAATTTGTTAGCCCTATCAGACAACTAAAAACCTAAGGTTTAAAAAATGCGGGAAAAAATGCTGGTGTTGCAAGAGAAGATATTATGTGATTTTAAATTTCAGAACAAGTACAGTCGAATCCCGTTAATCGGACCACATCAGGACGCGAACGTTTTGGTCCTAATAACCGGCTGGTCAGATTAATGTTACAAGACGAGATGTGCTATGTAACATATTAAATGTTTATTAAACCTTTATTGTGCGATTTACACGTATAGCAAACGTACAAACAAGAACTACTGTTTCTTACAAATTATGTTAATCAAAAAATTAATTTGCAACTTTTTCGAAACGTTCTAACTAAATTCCAGTTAACCGGTGCTCCAATTAAATTGTCAATTCCAACTTCAGTTACCTGTGATGAACAACAAAAGTATTGAACATTTTGCGTTGACAAGAATCTAAACTGCAAATCTAAACTGCAATCAATTTTTGAGGCAATTCTGGTCTTCTCTGATATGCTACATGACTACCTTCCTATTGAAAAAACTTGTCCTTGATCCAAGATGGCAGCCATGTTCCAGAAATAGCCTAAAAGATAGGCCCCCCTCACCCATTACTTGCTGGGGTATTTAGATATGTAATTTTGCCTTTTGTTTCTGAAATAAAAGCGTTTTCCGTGACTTTTGACTCATACTGTATATATTTAAAAAAATAAAACAACCTGAGAATGTTTACAGTGGCTTTTAGCAGACGTCTGCACTGAGCGAGAGCTATTGTACGATTGTTTTGGCTAGAGAATGCATACAACTTGGATGTTTTGCCTCATTCATTCGAGCAAGTGCATCGAGTGCCGACACACAACACATGTTGAAACCATTTTTTTTCTCGTCAAAATGCAACAAAATATATAATACTAAGTTAAGGTATAATAAGTGACGGCTCCACAAAAAGCCTCAAGAAGAATTCCATCTAGATTGTTGTGCAAAAAAGTGGATCACTCATGTTCTGTTCACAATGGTTGGCCCTTTGGTTGTAGTGGTATGTACTTTTAGATCAACATGTTTATAAAGTGGTTCTAGATGACCACAGGTTGCCTTTTTCTACGAAAAACACAACATTCCCATGTTCTAAGAGCAACTGTCGGGCACATATGGAAAAATTGAGCATGGCGAGCGTGATGCAACACTGCCACAGTTTACCTAGCCAAAATAAGGAGACCTTACCCATAATTATGCATTATTTGGAACATTAGAAACCAGGCAGAGCTCCCAGTTAGTGGTAGAGTGGATGGTGTACAAGACTGGCATCCACTCTAGGTCATTAAAACAACACAAGACTTGTGATATCTACTGATCCAGGGTTGTAGAGCTTGAACGTGATATTTATTTGGTATGCATGATTTTGGCATCCTGTGGCAAAAGCAGTAGTTTTTGGCAACTCAGCATGCTTGTGAGACTCCTAGTGAATTGCCTTCTTTCAAATAAAATATAGTGGTGTGGAAAATTAAAAAATATTTAGGAATGTTATTAGTGATGATAATTAGACAATACTTTGGTAATGTGTATCTTTGGTGTAAAGTATTATACTTTTTATGCAGAATGATTTTGCTAAGGTGCTGAGTGTGTTTTTTGTGCTGGTACCTTGGCTGGGTTCTGCATGGTAGTGAAGTAAGTTAGAGGTCGAGCTGTCTTTAACAACAACCAATTTCTGACATAGTTTGCCATCTTTTAAGCAACATTGTTCTCTATATTTATTTTTTTATACTGTCTGCATACCTGGCTAAATGACATAGTGACAAATTGAACCATTAAGGCGTTAACACGTGTGGTTTTTCTCAAGTGTGTAACATACTTGACAATGTTATACATATCACACACCCCTAATAGAAGCTCACTTGAACAGTATTAACTCTGATTGACACAGTAAAACAGGAATATCCTCCTTACCGCACACAGATCAGGGTCAGTTTAGGTCTCTTGGACTTGGCATGGATAGACGGCGTATTGCGGAAGCTTATATCTGACTTTTTTGATTCGTAACCTTTTCACATTTCCGTCGAGGGCTCCACAAGAACTGAGCATGGTTTGCCAGGTTTGTTTGCAAAACATGTCAGAGTCAGAGTTTGTTTGAAGTGACAGAGAAATAAAGAATGAATGTGAGTCCATGACAGATAGAAGCGGATTGAGAGAATGCGAGAGGAAGAGAAAGAGAGAGCGGTTATCACTCCACATGGGATTGCATTGTGAAAACAGCTGCTGCTGGCGGAACAGCATGTTCTTTCAGGCTGAACGAAAGAGAGCGAAATAGGAGAGTTATGGAACTGTCTGGAAGAGTCCAGCCCGCCGCACAGTTTGACCCACCCACTTCCTGTCTCTGGTACTCAACGAGGGCCGGGTCAAGCCTCTGCAAGGACAGCACCAGAAAGCTTCTGAGATTGTTGACTTGATGTGCTAACTCTTTCATGAATGTGTTTGATGTGTGTATGAATGCAGACCGGTTTCTCATGCTTCTGGCTCACTCTCTCATTTTTTTGAGCACCATTTGTTCACGAGATGCATTGATTTACGTGTAAACAGAGACAAATTACAAATTATCTTATTCACGTCCACGCCCCTAAACATTTATGAAGCTATGCTGCTGAATCGGATTTCTAACATGCCGTAAATCGGCCATGGTAGAATCCAGAAATGGGTGTTTCCCGCAAGGACAGTAAGTCAACAGCAGGAAAGGCAGCAGTTAGTGATTAATGCTTCAGTGAGCATTTGATCCAGCAATTTGATCCTTCCTCCTCTGCACGGCTAGAAACAGCATAAGGGTGGCACTCGTGTTTGATCCAAACACAGACAGCTCGCTGATGTCTGGTGATGCGAGGTCAAGGCTGATGGACATGCTGATAGATGGATCGCTACTCACCCTCGCCTGTCTACTCCCCAGCATGCATTGAGAGACACAACAAACAATGCTATGTTTGTGCCTAAAGCTAGCAGAGCATGGTCATTTCAGAGTGTCATTTAAGAATTATCTTAGGTTAGGAATGCAGTAACATTTATATTGATGTCATTAAGAAGACTCCCTTATCCAGAGCAATTTATAATTGAGATTTACAATCCAAGCATTTGCGGGTTAAGGTCTTTGCTCAAGGACCCAACAGTGGCAGCTTGACAGAGGTGCGATTTGAACCCTTGACCTCCTGGTCAATAGTCCAGTAATTTACAGAATTGGAATTCAGCCTGGACGTAAATGTAAATCCATCCTGGGTAAGGGTGTAATGATACACTCTGCTCCTGCACATTTTCTTAAATATATTTCAAAATGTCTCCAGTCTTCTAAAATTTTAATACAATAAAATGTTAAATTAACAATGTTAAATAATTCATAAATTAACATTAAGAAAGCCATTCTGTTTCAACAAATATTACTGTTTTTGAAATGGTGCTGTAGGAAAATCTTTGGCCAGCAGTAGATTAGAAATAAATTTGTTGTAGCAATGGATGCCACGTTGATATTTTTGCACTTCGAAAAAACTTGATCAAGAATTATCTTTTTTAGATGGTTAGCAACATTTTAAGAAGGGGAATATGGTGAAAAGGCTAAGATATATTAAAGATTATAAAGACTGGAATGAAGATCAGCAGAAAAGAGTATTATGTAGTGACAAATATTGTCATTTTAAAATGTTTGGGTTCAATCGTTCAACAATATATTATAGATGTTCATTATATAATTGCTAAAACGGCTTCTAATTGTGGCCTGAGATGTTAGTGTGCACAGTACTGCACATTAAATAAATATGGCAAACCAGATCACAGGGCACTGAAAAACTGGTCACGCATTTATAGATCAGGTTACACTAGAACAGATTTATATTTTAAAATAAGTGTAAATAGCTTATGGTCTTCTTACAAAATATATATTAATGACCCTTTAGTATCTTGCTTGATATGATGGCAGGTTGTTTGACAGGTTGCAGTGTAATTCATTAATTCATTCATTCATTCATTTTCATACATATGTTGCTGTACAGAATAGTTGGAGACCATGGTTTGTTTGTTTATTCAATCATTTAATGATGCAAGGTTACATTAACACTCAAAGTAGACTTGGGGTTCAGATACTGGATTCTGAGCCAGAAAGTTCTGGGTTCAAATCTTCCCCCTGCCAAGCTACCACTGTTGGCTCTTTGAGCAAGACCTTTAATCCACATTTGCTTGAATTTGAATGTTGGATCAGTTATAAGTCACTGTGGATAAGGGCATATAATAAATATTGTATTTATTTATGTTATATCTGCTATATTATCCCTGCTTATGCTGGTCAGGGTCATGGGCTGGGCACTAGCTTGCAAGGCTGGGCAGGGGTTGCTCTTGCTGCACTGGGGAGTAATTCCCACCTCCAGCCTCAACTTTCAAAGGGTGTGCTCACATTAGGTGATCCATGCCATACCTGTGCACAATTGTCCCCCAAAGTATAGTTTGTTTGAGTAGTGTGCCCCAGTGCAGTACATTCAACTGTGTTAAGGCATGCATGTGGGCTTGTTAAGTTGGACTCGTGGACAGTGCACATGTAGTGAGGTTAATATTAGTTATGATGTAATTGTGGTTGGGTCCAGAACATTTAAGCAGAATGTAAAGGCAGGCTAGTGAGTGAGTGGGAAGAGGGGACAATTATGATTTGGCATGCTAAAAGGCAAATGGGCATAGTATGAGTACGCCCTTAGACACCCCAGCTATGCCTGTGTGACTGATGGCCTGGTCAGGAGAAACTGCCCAGACTTGAACCTGGGTGAGCTAGAATTAGATTTCTGTGCCACTTGAGTAACATTATTCTTGCTATTTATTCCTATCATTGAGTGCAGTCGTGTTGATTGCTACTCTTGGCGACTAAATGGATAGTGTTTCTCTTCTGTTCAGGACTTCTTAATGTCTTTTTCATGAATTCTTAGATTATATCCATTAATCTCATTACTTCCTTTCCCCTCCTCATTTTCCTTTAACTGATCCAGACATAAATTTCATTTCTGATGAGCTGCTTCTTCTCAGGATATGTCCAAAACATGAGAGCTTTGTTATGTTCGAGTGAAACGTGAGGTTGGGATTTAACCAAGGTTCAATTTGTTTGCTTTCTTTGTCATCCAAGATTCTCTTAGCGTTCTTTGCCAGAGTTTAAGTAAGACATTTCCATGTACAGTATGTATGTGTACTACTTTTTTCTAAGGTGTTTAGTTTTTGTGTCAGCTACTTTTTTTGGTCTTCTGGCATCAGCATGTCCAGCATGAGATCACTGGTTTAGTGTTAACTCCCTCTAGGCTAATGATTGACCAAGGCCTTCCAGTAGGGTCTTGGGTAACACCGATCTGGCTCAGAACTGCACATGAGCTCACCATTGAACTCATGGTGCATGATTACGTAGGGATTGATAGGAAACTGTGTGTTTATAATGGAAGAGAGGGACACTATGTCATCCTGGCCCTTTGATCAACATAACATCAGGACTCTAATGTGCTTGCACTGTAGAGTGGCTAAGAGTTATTGTAAGGGAAAGTGATTATGCGTAACACAGCTCTGTGCCATTAGGATGGTGTTTGTGTCAGGCGTGTGCATTCAGTTGGAAATTTCTCATTAGACTGTTTCTAATGTTTCAGTCTGGCTTGCAATCACAAAGCAAATTGAATGGAGCGACCTCTCAGACTGGAGCATGTTGTGCTTTCCTTACAGTGGGTTGAAGAGCTCTTATATATAATATCAATATCATCCTGGAACAATTCATCTTAATTACCAAACTGTAATCAAAATTGCCATTGCCTATAGCTTGTTACTTAAGGCTGGTCACAATCAGTAGTTCTCTTGGACAGCCTACCATATAAATGTAGCTACATTGCATATATATTGCATGACTAAATTTATGTGAACACCCAAACAGGCTTTCATTTGGCATTACACTTTATATATGTGTTGAATGGGGTTGAATTCAACCCTAAGCAGTAGTGTAACGCTGCCCCAGGATACAACATTTCTGCTTATTAAGCCATTTAATGCAACTGCATTTTATACCACCAGGGGGTGGAATCATGCATCATACTCTCATACATATTTAAAATTCCTATTATCTTTTTTTTTAATTGCAGTACACTAAAAAAATTTTTTTTTTAAATCTAAAAATCAATACACATTATATTTAATAGTTATTCTTTGGAATTTAAAAGGGAATGTTTTTACTTGGATATTTATTATATGGTGAAACTACAATAGAGCATTGTAGTTAAATTTTTGTTTCAAATTCTAAAAAAAATAGAAATTTGTTTCACATTGTTTATACTTCAGAAATAAAAAAATGTATGAAAATCCAAGTAGAGCTAGCCCCCATTTTACAGTTGTACATTTTCCAGTGTACAATATTTTAACTTTATAATTAGAATGTTATAATATATATGAATAAAGATTCAGCAGAAACCATATTCTGAATTTTCAATTTCAATATTTCCCCAGGAAAGCAATATGCAGTTTGATAGTCTACTGTACTCGCCCATGCTTAATGAGAAAATCACGAGTACCTGACATAGGAAGTCATATGGCAGTCCCTTGCTCGAGCGTAGACTAGTGCCAGACTAGTGTGGTGATCTTTGGCTTGTTTGCTGATACTTGATCATAGAAACCTCAACCATGAAGCTCCAGACAAAACAGTTGTTTTATTGGTTTTGCTTTCAGAAGCAGTTAGATCCTGGCAGTGAGATCTTCAGGTTCTATGTGCTTTTATGACCATGTGGCTGAGGTGTTATTGCATTGGGTGGGGTTGAATTTTAAATGGCCCTTTCCCAATGAATGTCTGTGAACAGCAAATGTACTAATTAGACAAACCTACTAATAAAAATGGGTGTCTACATGTACTTGTTTATGTAATGACCTTCAGTTATCCACCTGTAATTTAGATTTCTACATTGATAGAGGATTGTACACAGGTGTGTATGTTGGGGTGGGGTGTCACATAAAGAGATTAGCGATGTGGTCCAGTTGTATCAGTGTGATCTGTCATCTCCTCTCCTCTCAGCATGTCCTTCATGTCCTTTATCATTTTCTATTGGCTGTAAAACGGGGGCCATGACAGATAAGCCTTGTGTGTGTGTGTGTGTGTGTGTGTGTTTGTGTGTGTGTGTTTTTGTGTGTGTGTGTATGTGTGTGTGTGTGTGTGTATGTGTGTGTGTGTATGTGTGTGTGTGTGTGTGTGTGTGTGTGTATGTGTGTATGTGTGTATGTGTGTGTGTGTATGTGTGTGTGTGTGTGTATG
>JAUZSV010453506.1:0-16976 GCA_034780495.1 Parotocinclus cesarpintoi | reverse complement strand
ATTAGAGCTGGAATAGCTGTTTTTGGATAGCAGGTGTTCTGACAGTACAGTTTGATTCAACCTATTTCTCCATCATTGTATTTTTGAAGAATGTTTTAATCAAGAATGGCTGTTTTAATGCTCAAAGCCCGAGGCCATATGTGTAGCTTGTAGCGATCAAGAGTATCATCCTCTCAAAGATTAAGTAATGTTGCTGTAATATAATAAACTGTAATTAGCGGAAATTATTCATTCACAATCATTCACATCTAGTGAACACCATTTTCAGCCTTTTACTTCATCAATAAAGGTCTGTGAAACATACAGAATAATGATACATAACTTTGAACGATTGTAATATGCATCTGTTCTGTTCACAATTCAGTTGTATACCACATTATCACTGTATTATTGTACTTACTATTTATATTTTATGTAAAATGCATGTTTCTCTCTTTTTAGAAATATTTCTCAACCACACTTTCTACCTCTTTTCTGAGAAGGGATATCACCCTGTCTAAGGATACTATAGGGAAAGTTGTTTAGAGTGTGGGAATTTAAAAACAAATTATCTGTTGTCATGATGGCAGAATACAAGTCTGATATTTGCGGTGGTAATCTGAGTTGGTCTGCTTCTGTGAATATTTACCTATACCATACTATGATTACGTAACCACTCCTTCCATAGCGCATTATTCTATTAATGTTGCCAAAACAGAGCTTTGTAAATATGCATGGCTATTAGCCATTGCTGAAATACACGATATGATTATGTGACACATAAGCTTATTTTATAGTTATATATACAGTCCTCTCCACATCTATTGGCACCACTGGTAAAGATTAATAAAAATATATATATTGGGGAATTAACTAACAAAATTAATTTAATTTACGTACATTTAAACTGAGGAAAAAATTAAGAAATGCTTAATTTTAACAAAACCTCATATGCCATAATGATGCTGCATTTAATACTTTGTTAATAAAACAAAACAAAAAAAAGAGTTCTTCTCCTACAACATCTTATAAGTGAAGAATACAGAGCATGGATTTTTAGAACAGTACATTTCTCTTACTCTACTATTTTGCTCACCCCCACAAGTGACTGAGATGGTCATGGCAGGAGCTTGATTTTCAGTTTTGTATTGTTTTTAGTAAACCACATTTTTGATGAACTGGACATATGTTTTGCATCATTGGGCTGCAGGATTCGCTGATGATCCATTTTTAGTTTCTTGATACGGCAAACAAAATGTCCATATTTAATGGAGTTCATGATACTCTAGCAAGGTTCCCAGGACCTTTGGTGGAAACTCAGCTCCACATCTTTCTCCACACTTAAAAGTGAGTATTAGGTTATTTTCATGTGTAGTCATCCTTCTTTAACACAAAACTCAACTTGGGTTTATTAAGAAAAGCAGAATTTTTTTTTTATTTTCCCACAGAAAACATTTCCTACACTGCTCACAAAAATTAGGGGATCTTTCATTATTGGATATTACTTGTTGAAACATCCCCTAATTTTTGTGAGCAGTATATTAAAGTCTCTCATGTCTCTCATAGCAAGCTCCTGCATTTGTGGATAGATGACGGGAAAGGAATTTCCTGGCAGACCTTTCAATCACTTGGCATGAAGAACTGGCTTTGAGGAACTGATGACCCCAAGATGCTACTTTTGAAGAGTGATCCTTGGGGATATTTACTCTCTTACCATCCGTCTCACTGTGTATAGGATAGAATAAATTTGGGTCCTTGTTAGCTTGTTTATCACAGTTTCATTTGGTTTCATCTTTGTAATCATATTGCCCTAAAAGCAAATTTGGGCATTTTCCAGAAAATAGCTGTTTTAGTTGTTTTCTTATTTATGAATCCAACACACTTTTTTCTGTGTCACCTCACATACTGTATATACCCCAGTAAAACTGGAATTCATGGATTCTTGCAGGAAAGATAGATACTCTGATCAATAAAAAAAAGATGTAATGGGGAAATGCTACAGTTACATTTTGTTTCCAATAATTTACATGAGAATGTGCCGAGTTCAAATTATAATGTGAGTACGTATGACAAGGTTTGAAGTAGCCTTGTGTATAGTTGTAACTTTTTGTCTGTTGTTAATAGGCATCAATGCTGAAAGCATTCTTAAATAAATCAAACAAACAAAACATCATACAATTATGTTACATTATACAATTTGAAATACAGTTTCATAAAGTTCTAAAAGTAGATAAAGAGAACCCAGCTAAACAAATGACATACAAATATTATACTTGAATTCCTAATCTCATGTACTTGCCATCTGCCATCTGTCTAATCTTTACAACATGTTTATGGAAATGTATCAAACAAACTAGCTTTGATAGATCACTGCCCTAAACAAAATAGGGTGACTGCACATACATGACTGTAATCATATTGATTAAAATCAACCGAAGACCAATTTCAACTTATGCTCTTCATAGATAGTAACAATAAATATTTCCCTTTACTAAACAGTTGACCAAGAATAATATTAGTTAACTGCTTTTAATTAACTACTAGTAGAACTCATGGTTTAGGTAATAATTATTGCGTTAGATATAAAATTATAAAGGGTTCATTAACTATCAAGTAAAAATGCAACATTCTTTTTTAATAATTATTCCTTGCTGGATATTTTTTCTCAAATTAAATTCACTTCAGCCTAAAGTTGTTTGTTTTCCTTTTTTTAATGTGAAATTAAGCAGTGCCACCAGTTACTTATTTTTTACTTTACCGAGGCTACCAATAAGTGTGGAAGGGACTGTGCAGTGATACATGTTAGCTATATATGCAGGCAAACATAGAGGGTACTTGTGTTTGTTCAGGAATTGTGTGTTACCATGATTAATAAATTGTGAGTTAATATCTTTGTCGTTAATATTTGATTTATGAGAATTATTGATAAAGGTGCAGTTTGATGTCACATTTTATATTCATTAAAAAGATTACACTCGGGTGTACAGGTACATAGTGGTTAGCGCTGTTGTCTCACAGCTCCACAGAGCGGAATGTGAGTCCCATCGAGGTTTGCTGCCTGTCTTTGCAGGTTCTCCCCATATCTGCATTTCAAATATATTTATTCATTGATTTTTATACATTAATTCAATTAAGTGAACTATGTGAGTCTATGTGAGTTAATGAGGAGCTGGGCATAACCAGTAACACAGGGAACGTGGTGGGGATAAATATTCCAAACCAGAATTGAACCAGACACTAAAATGGTGTGGCAACAATGCTGCAAAGACATATGCGACTTTAACTGGCATCTGTAAAGTGTCCCAGTGTGTGTGTGTAAAGTGACTGTGTGTGTTCGGTCATGTGTCCCATGTGTACCTTTGACTGGCCTGTATGATATTTGTATTTTATATGCCTTCAGGAGTCTCGTCCCCAATTACTTTTTTAAAAACTTGAGCACAGGGTTATAGTGGATTATGGGTTGTATTGTGTTTCATCACTCATTTGTGCCCTCTGTGTGCCTTATAAATATTTGCATCACCACACAATTCAAAATGTAATTACACATCAGAGTATTTCACTTTTAAAACAACAGCATGGCTGATCTTATTTTTTTTGCAATGATCAGTTGAACTTTCAACTGGATTCCTGATGGCTTGCATATATACTGCTTACCAAAGCTAAGGGATATGTAATTTCATTTTGAAATATCCCCTAATATTGGTGAGCAGTACATAATCAAGCGCTACCAGTAACAGTGGGCTAGATAACGTTAACGTTTTGTTCACATATGAACACAAAAATATTTGCTGTATAAAGTATTTGAAATATATTAAACTATGCCTGTGTTCTGAACATTATAATAATTCAATTTCTTCCCAAGATGATTCATGGTCAGGACTAAACATTGCTTATTAATCAACAGATACAGTTTTAAAGAATTTAAAAATAATTTAAGTTCATGTAAATGTAGCAGAACCTCCAGCACATATCCAACATCCAAAACAACAAAGGATAACTAAATAAAACTTTTTTAAATTAATAACCATAAAAATTTTACTTTGATATACAATGTTCATAAAAATTGGGGGATTTTTAAAAGGAGCATTTGATTTCATTTAATTTACAAAAGATAATCAATAAATCAAATTAAATGTTAAAGAAACTTGTTTGATTATTCATCTGAGATGCAAAGTCTTTTTATATTTTATTAATTTATATTAATCAAATTTTATCCCACTGCATAAAATATATTCTAAATACATCTCTAATAATCATAAAGTATTAATAGAATATAATGTTAGTATCAGTGCTAGGCAAATGTATATGCTCCTTTGTCTTCTGTATGTGGTGTGACTCCTCTGTGCAGCAGTAACTGGAAGCAAATATTTATGATATCTGTTGATCGGTCTTGCACATTAGCTTGGTGGATTTGGCTAATTACTCCAAACAGAACAGCTTCAAGTCTGGGATGCTGCTTGATTTCATAATGTGAACTCTTGACTTCAGGTCCTTTCACAACATTTCTACTGAATTCATGTTAGACCTGTGACTTATCCATTGCAAAACACATTTCTTTTACCATTCTTTGTCAAAATGACTTACCAGTATGTGTATACAGTTGTCTTGCTGCATGACTCGTGTTCCCTTGAGGTTCAGTTCACAGACGGATGTCCTGATATTTTTCTTTAGGATTTCATTCACCAATGATGAGAAGCTTTCTGGCTCAGAAATCAGTCCCAAACCATGATACCACCACCACCATGTTTCACTGAGGGTTCTTATGCTGGGATTCAATGGGGTTTTTTTCCCCAAACGATCAAAAAAAATCTAATTTAAGAAAGATCATAAAACAAAAATAATTATCATTATTACATTTAAGTCACAATTACATAAGTCATATGTAGATGATTTCCTTGATCAATTTATTATTATTTTGCATGATCTGTACTTTTGCTATGGTATTTGTTATCTCAAGTTACAACATGTCCTCTAAAATTATGTGCTTAGTGTAATTTGTCTACCTAATGTACTTAATATCTGAAAGTTGATTATACTCATTGGATGTATCTGGTTGTGTTTTTATTGATCTCTAGGATTTAAATAAGTCCATTGATATTAATGCGTTATCAGACTCAGTAAAATTTTTGCTATGCCATTATACTAAAATTATGAGGGTAAACGTTTTATCCTAGATTGCTGAGCAGAACTACAGGACACCCTGCATAAATTAATTACAAGAACTACAGTACATTTTCCATAATACCTCCAAACATCTTTCCAAAAATGCTTGAGCAGGTCAGGTTTTTAGTCAGCCATTTTTTTGTTCTCAATGAATAATGAACACCTGCAGATGGTTAAAAGAACCTCCACCATGCTGCAGATACTTAACGTTAGCTCAGAGCCATGGGCTTATTAGTTTTTATACACAACTGTGCCTTCGTCACTGATAGGCAAGCAGACACAACTCAGTCTAGTAACGCATTTAATGGATCTAATAAAGTGTCCGCTTAATATATGCTCCCATGTTGCGTTGTTCGGTTTGGAAGACGCTCCTAAAACGTGTGAGGTTGATTTCCAAACGCCTTACTATCCCCTTCACGTGTTCACTACATAGGCGTGAAATGATGAATGTTACATCACGTCTAGTACGCTTTGTGGCCAATCAGGAGCGATTTGAAACGACCGTGATGGTAGTAGGCAGGCCTGACCTCTCGCTTATCCGCCTGCGTTAGAGTGTGAGTTGTTTCGCGCGCGTAACGTGATTCTGTCGTGGACATTTACTTCGTTGACAAAGAATACATTGTGTACAGCGTTTTAGAATCCAGGTATGTTGTTTAATTAAGGTTTAGATAAATATATACGTGTGTGTGTGAGCTGTGTGCTAGGTAAAGCTTGTGTATTTGTATGGACGTGGGCGAGACGAAGATCTAGGCCCAGCCCCAGTACGCACTGCTGAGGCCAAATAAAAATAAACTGTAAAAATGGCCATAGCTAACTAACGCAAGTAGTTTTATGTAGAACATTACAACTGCAAACTATTTATTTTTATTTTCACTACATAATGTATTTAACTAGGGTCCGTGTTTGCACGAGCTGGCTATTTGGATGGCTAGGTGTGCATTCTAGGGTTAGACTGCGATTCTTACCGCATGCTTAAGAAATAAATGCGCACAACAAGCTGTTTTTAGTGGGTCGCTATTATTTTAGTATATAATATCTGGCTACTTTAGTAAACGATTTGGTGCGATTAAATGGATTGCAGATTTTTTTCGTGGAACATCTATAACTGTGAATGGTGTTAGGCGCTCGCACATGACGCTAGGAGACGTTAGCTAGCTCATTGTTTATCCAAGTGGTTTATAATTTTGTATAAATTACAGTGTGGGTGAAAAGGTGAAGATGACGCTTAGCGCTGTATCTGAAATGTTTAGACTACAACATGTTTTAAAAGAAAACGTTGTATTGCTCGCGATAGCAATCTATTGTTAGTCAGCGTTAGTAGCATTAGTTGGTTTGTTGGCTAAGTATCGTAGAGCTGCGCGATATGATACCGGTATAATACAATGTTGTAAACGTATCGTGATGGGCTGTTTGTTTTAAAACTAATTGCTAAGTAATTTATATTAAGGCAGAAATATTCTTGTTTCTTTTTAAGTTATGTTTCATGAATGATTTTTTTTTTTTAATTTATGAAATTTCATTTCTCTTTAGTCTTTCTTTTGCCTAAGGTTCTGCCAAATCCGTACATATTCAGCCTTTCATAAGGAAGATTATATTTGCTAATAGTAATGTACATTATAGGGTGAGTGAAAAGTTACAGGAATACTTTTTATTTCAGTAATACAAGGTACACTCAACACATCTGAATGCCTATCTTTTAGGCTGTGTGGGGAGCATGGCCACCATATTGGATCACCGGCAAGTTTTTTTGAAATGGGAAGGTGGTCATGTAGCATGTCAAAGAAGATCAGAATTGAAATTAGTTGGCACAATCAGATTTGCAGTATCTCTTGTGGTTTAAAGTTATCAGCAGAAAGTTCAGGATGGACTTTACAGTTCTGCTGTCTGGGGTATAAATGATGTCTGATGTCCGAGTATAAATATGAATATAGTTGTTACACTGGCGTATTCTCTCATCAGGATGAGGCTAATCAAGTTAAAGATAAGGTCGAGGTAAATTGTTATGTCATGTTGACACAGCGGGTAGTGTAGTGGTATGCTACATTGTATACAAGAATTTGTTACTACATACCTCACTAAACAGCAGTGTACATACAAGGGTCAGTATGAAGTAGAGTCCCAGCTAAAATCCAGAACCTCTCACTATTAGTTATCAGTGGTTTTAACGTTATAACTTATTCATTTGTATGCCCAGCTTTTAGCAGTGTTTAGCAGCTTTTATGTAATTGAGGAATTTAAGATTTGTTAACATAGCAGCCTAAGACAAACCTTGATTTTGTGCTCATTTAAATAAAAAGATTAACTGTTTCAGTAGGTGCTCCTCATGGTACCTACACAAGCAGCACCATAAGTAGACCATAATTCGAAGTTTTACTAAAATTGCGTCATTTTTGTAATCTTCAGAGAACTGAACGCAAGTTTCTAATGGTCTTTATACCAACTTGCTGAAGGCCTGTCAATTAGACTCAAGAATATGGTCAAAAGCACAAAATCGAAATTAAAACTGCTGCTGAACAACAAACATGCAACACAAAACCGACAAAGCGAATGTTTAAAAAAAGCTAAGCAAAATTGCATCAATAGTGCGAGTATCAAGGCAGGAACTTTCATTAAAACAAGTGTACCAACCTTTTTTTTCCCTAGACTTACATTAGAGATGCTGTTTCACAGAACATAATGCGATTGTAAAGATACACACCTGTATTGAATTTTTGATGAGGAAATGTCTAATTTGTATCTTTTTATTTCCAGATTGAACATTTGAGTCTACAGTGTGTCCACATGGCTGTAAGAAGGGGACACATACGATACCTAAAGGCAAGTAACTTTCTTGGATCTGCCAAATCTGCACTGGCGTATGGTTCATTACACATTTTTTGTATTATTTCTACTTGTATGAGGGGCTCTGGCAAAAACAGCATCAAAATTGACTTGATGCTTTATTTAAAAACCAGACTCGGAGCTTTACAAAACTGAAATATTTTTAAAATCAGATGAAAATTGACCAAATTATAACTTTAGATTTGAATACCATCTCTGGATTGGCTATTTGGAGAAAATTGTTTCATTCAGCATGCATAACTTCTAGATACTGACATCGAAAGGCGGATTTTGAGGCGAGCTTTTAACGTGTCTCCAATGGGAAGGTTTTTTTTAAAAAACAAATGGTGAACTGGGTCAATTTTATGTGCTTTCCATCGTTCTTTGGCTTTTGTCCTGGATACTTTTCAAAAATATTTTTTAAAAGCAAATTTGTAGTTGGAATATCAGTCTTTTAGATTAGCCAGGGCAGGTGTTGAGCTGTGACCAGTTGTATTTTTTCAACAGTGAGCGTTTTGGCTGATTTTGCCAGAGCCCCTAACCTATAAATAATCAGTGGTGTTTGTGAGGCAGAGAAAAAAATTCTCAAATCAATTTTCTTTAACACACTGGACCAATTTTTCTTTGTGTGTTTTTGTACCACCTTACATAAAGTGATAGCAGATTTGAATCTAAAATGCTTCCATTTCATTTTCCATTCCAAGTCGCTTGAGATATGCTGGAAACCTTTTAAAAATACTTAATGTGTGCGCAATTGTGACCAATGTTGAACATCTGAATTCTTTATTTATGCAGCATGTTTTTAAGCTGGTGAAACGGTTACGCTGTATGTCGTTACGTCATTTACGTTAAATGACAGCTCGTTATAAACATAATTGAGTTAACTTTTCAAATGGGTGAGGAAAAAGAAAATGTATCAGGTGATTTGTAGTCATCAAAGCTATAAGTACATGACCATGTTAATTGAATGCCGCCATTGTACTGTATAAAAACTGCAGAAAGTGAGTTCATGTTTTATCATTTATTTAAAGTTCATACAGGACTGATCTGGTATAACTTGGCTGTTAAACACTAATGTAATTAATTATTGTCGTTGTCATAAAACGGGTTATTTTTATTTTTTTAATGTTTTAGTTTCTACTCTAGTTTGTCATAACCAGGAACACCCTTACCCATGATAAATCATTGTAAAGCATGACCACTCTTGGTTTATATGTTTAGTTGGTGTTCTTTAGAAATTCGTAGCCCAGCCCTGTATCACCAGTTCACTTTATTGAACATTGCTGCCTGTTCAGTTCCATTACAGCACTATACTGTTTCAGTAAGCAACAGTAAGAGAAATTTGATCTTTTAATTATTTCATGCTTGCAAATGCCTTTTGTGATTGCTTTTTGGCTGTCCTCTCACTCTGCATTACATATACTGCACTGCTTACAAAAATTGGGGGATTTTCAAAATGAAATATTCCTTTATTTTTGTGAACATTGTGGGGTTTTTTTTTGTTTTGTTTTTTTTTGCTGTCAGATCCAGCTGTATTAACACTAAAGATTTTGCATGGGTTTTTTTTGTTGTTTTTTTGTTTTTTACAAAAAAGCTTTGACAGATGTAATTTTATTCCACATTATAGTGTTTTGGTAGTTACATTTTTGAATATGTATTTTTGTAATAAATGTTTAAGAGTTTAAACCATAGGATTTCTTTTAAATAAACATAAATGCTTTCCTGGCACTTTGTTAACAAATTTGAATTAAATTCTTATAGTTGAACAAATTTATGATTAAAAGAAAGCATTATATTTTTTTACTCATGAACATGCTTTTAATTCTGCCCTAATATTTTGCCTTTAGGTATGTGAGGTGCAGAGCCAGGGTAATGACAGAGACTTACAACAACTTGGCAAGGGTTCCATCATGAAGGCAAGTAAAAGGAGTCCAGTAAAATAATCTAGATTATTTACCGACCATGAAACGTAGCAATGTATATAACTGCTCACAAAAGTTGGGGGATACTTCAAAATAATTTCAGAATGAAACATCCACCAATTTTTGTGAGCAGTGTATGATACACATCTGACATTTTATTGAATTTTCTGTGCATTAGGATGATTATAATGGTTACGAAGACCTTGTGGGGGATGAGCCAAGTGACGCAAAAACAAACCTGATAATCAATTACTTGCCACAAAATATGACACAAGACGAGCTGCGCAGTCTGTTCAGCAGCATTGGTGAGGTGGAGTCGGCCAAACTTATTCGGGACAAAATGGGAGGTAAGTCTTGAAAAACATATATGTATATTTTTTATTACATTTTATTTCCGGCATCAAACCTATACAATTGCAAGGTGTGTTTTGTGTTATAAAGTATAAAGCACTTTTTTTTTGTTGTTTTTTTTTTTTTTTACTTAGAATTGTTTTTTGGTTTGTTTTTTTATTTAAAGAGACAATGTCCACTCTGTTTTTATATACATGCTGCAGATATTCTCTTTGTATGTTTTAAACTTCTTAAATATATTATTTTTTGCTTGTGTGGTAAGGGACAAAGTTATGTAATGTACCTTTTTTATTTTATTTTTTTTTAAACTCAAGTATATTTTTTTGTTGACTAATGTGAAATTTCATTTTGAATTGAAATTGTAATTGTGCTGTTTTTATTTTTAATGAATCTGGAAGCTGTTCTGTATGTTCATGGAATGTAATTCTTTAATTTTCATGTGCCATGTAAAATATTTTCACTTGAAGTGTAAGTGTAATGTTTTTTAATTTTCTTCTCAGAGTATATTGTATTGTAATTTTTTTTTTAAAAAGTGTCTGCAGGATGTGGACAATCGTTTGTTGTTTTTATTTTGTTTTTTCCTTTTTTTTTTCTCTTAGGCCACAGTTTAGGGTACGGATTTGTTAACTATATTAACCCTAGTGATGCAGAAAGGGCAATCAGTACTCTCAATGGGCTGAGACTACAGTCTAAAACTATCAAGGTAATGTGCAAAGAGCTGTTATTGTATCCATGTGTGAACTGATATTACTTGTTGGAAAACCGAGGTAATCATCCAATACCGCAGTTTGTTTCTTAATAAGAAATGCATTCTTGGAGTCTTGAGAATTTATTTTGTTTTGTTTCACTTTTTGTCAGTGTTTCCAGATCACACTGGACAATGAAGCTTTTGCTTCCTGAACACTTTTGGCTGTATTTAGAATTTTGGGCTGCTGATCACAAATCACATACGTTTTTCTGGCATGTATCGTTTTGTAGACATATCGTACATTTGTTATTTTGGTTAATCCAAGCATTCAGCAATAGGTGCTATGTAAACATTAACTTTGTCATGCCTGGGTATGATGGTTAGATGCTGGCAGACAGGCTATAAAAGTAGCTACAAAAGCTGCTGCAGATGCTGTTTAGACACATGTTCTACAGGCAATAGTCTTTGTAAATAAATTCACTGTCTTCAGGAAAACTGAATACAGCAGAAGTGTCTCGTCAACAGCTGAGATTCTAACCGTAACCTTCTGTGCCGAATATGGAGTTAAGACCCAAATCATGCAATGGCTGCACTTATTAAAAAGCCTATAAGCTGTACATTGCCTTTAAATTTGGTGGCCAAGACAAACCTTGTGCTCGTCACATTTGTTGTGCAACATGTACGGACACTTTGAGGGAGTGTTTAGGAGGTACTTGAAAGTCAATGCCATTTTATATTTCCAGTGGTATGACGAGAAGAAAGCGCTCACATGAAGGACTGTTCTGGATCAATGTATTTGGCTTTCTACTGAAAATGATGCGTCCATTGAATACCCCAGTCTGCGTTCAGCCATGAGACCAGTGCCACATGATGAAAGTTTGCCTGTACCAAAACCACCAGATACATGCATATTAATTATGGAAAATTGTGAAAATGCTGTGAGAACCAGATGTAGTATGCTTTGTTATTCTTAATTTGATAACGCAGACAGAATTAAATGATCTGGTCTGGCACTTATTTGTCAAAAGCTTATTGATAAGTAAACATTTATTTAAATTCCGGTGATACAGCACATCTAAAATTATTTTGAGTTCACTTGTACATTGTTTATCATTTTAGTTTTTTCAGGAAGCAAAACTTTAGGGAAATAATAGTCCAGTATTATCTATGATTTTAAACAATTGGCTTGCTCCATTGACCAGGCATGGTTTTATTTTCGGTACAGAATTATACTATAGTTTCTTTCCTTTTTTGTAATTTATTTATTTATTTATTTTTTGTGTTGTTGTCCTGTTTCATGTTTTGCCTCCACCAATTTAAGTCACCAATTGTGGGTTTTCTTTTTTATTTTATTTTTGTTATTTATTTATTTTTAAATTATTTTTTGGGTAAAGTCTGAATTTAGTTTTAAGAGTGGGAGGCTTTAATGGTCATTTGCTTGAGTATGACATTGTGCCGAACCAAAGCCCTGCGCAGCAATCCCTGCCGTCTTTTTTTATTTTACACTGGGGGGATTGTTTGAACTGGAAATTGTCCCTTTTTCAATTTGAAAAATATTATTATTTTTTTTTTTTTTTTTTATTACGCTTAAGCTTGCAAAGCTGTCATCCATGTATGAAATATTGATATATTTTTTTTTTTTTTTCTTTCTTCCATGGTCTGTTTTTTAAAACAGCTTTGTGATTACTTATACCTAATTTGTTGAATTCAGTTTGTTGCCTTAATTGTTGTTTTTAATTAATATTTGGTAGTTTAAAAATATATAAAAGCCATTATTGCTATTAATTGTGTTGTTCTCCAAATATGTTTTTCTAATGCGTTTTCACACTTCATCAGGTGTCTTATGCCAGGCCAAGCTCTGACACAATCAAGGATGCAAATCTTTACATTAGCGGCTTACCCAAGTCCATGACGCAGAAAGATGTAGAAGACTTGTTTAGCCAGTATGGACGCATCATTAACTCCAGAGTGCTGGTAGATCAGGCTTCAGGTGAGGATTGTTTGACTTAATTTGTTCTGTTTTTTTTTTTTTTGCTTGTTTTTTTGTGCTGATTTACCATTAATGGCTCCTGGTGGTTCCCTTCATCTCCCCTTTGTCTTATAGGCTTGTCACGTGGTGTTGCCTTCATTCGTTTTGATAAGCGGATAGAGGCAGATGATGCCATCAAAGGCCTAAATGGTCAGAAGCCCCCAGGAGCATCAGAGCCAATCACTGTGAAGTTTGCAGCAAATCCCAACCAGGCAAAGAACTCCCAACTATTGTCCCAGCTCTACCCCACACAGTCTCGTCGTTTTGGAGGCCCTGTTCATCACCAGTCCCAGAGGTTCAGGTGAGGCTCATTCATCTAACAGTCGTATTTTTTCATACATGTGTAATTGAACCAAGTGAGGTATTAATGGGGATGGTTTGGTTAAATGATGGCCTTTTAGTATGTTTTTGGACATTCAAATCACAATATTATCACTCACTGTCCATCTCATCAGCTCTGTTTACTAGATAGGAGAACTTTGTTGCTCTATAATTACAGAATATAGTCCAGCCATTTCTATGCAGATGTTTGCATCTTGTTCTTCAGTAGTCAGTATAGGGCAGGTCTGAGTTGGATCATTATCAGCAATGTAAGGGCACTAATGTGGTATGAGTGGCTCAGACACAGCAGTGCTGCTGGTTTTTTATAAAAACTGTTCACGAAGAGTGGAATTTCTGTCTCATCATCAAGAATATTTTCATAGGCAAAGGTAAAACACCAAAAATTAATGTGGGAGACACATTAATTTCTTTCACTCAATAAATTTCTAATAATAAAAATTAAGGGATATTTAATTATGGGAGATTATTTTGAAGTATTCCCTAACTTTTATGAGCAGTATATGTAGAGAAGCAGATGAGGTGCCCCCTTTCTCAGGTGTTTGCACCACAGGAACAGAGAACAACTGTAGTTCTCAGAATACAGTGCATATGGACATTTTAGGCTCTTTCTTCAAGGTATGTACTATTCTCAGCACACAGGAAACTTGATTGATGCAAGTATGTGATGATTAGTCCAGACGTCGTGACGAAGTGAATAGATTTGGTCCAGATGCAAGTGCCTTGTCTATGCCAACCACCATTTTTAAACATGCATCTTCACCAGTAGCCATATAAACAAGAAATCTTTACACTAAATTTATTTTTATTTTTTTAAACTGAAAAGATGCGTCTATTAAAAATTCCTTTTGCATCCACCGTCTTCAAATTTTGAAGCATGGTCCCAACATGACAGGTCTGTTTTTTCTGCCCTTTAGGTTCTCCCCCATGAGTGTTGACCACATGAGTGGCGTTTCCGGTGTGAACTCCGGTGGAAGCGGTACTGGAGGCTGGTGCATTTTCATCTACAATCTGAGCCAGGACTCCGATGAGGGCCTGTTGTGGCAGATGTTCGGTCCGTTCGGCGCTGTCACCAACGTCAAAGTCATCCGTGATTTCAACACCAACAAATGCAGAGGCTTTGGATTTGTCACAATGAGCAATTACGAAGAAGCAGCTATGGCCATCGCTAGTCTCAACGGATATCGCATGGGAGACAAGGTCTTACAGGTCTCTTTCAAGACTAACAAGTCTCACAAGTAAAGGACACAAAGTATTAATGTTGGCCTCAAGGACTGCTGAGTTTTTGGTCCAGTTTTCCGTTTTCTCCCCACTTCCATGATTTACACAGCGTTCTCATAAAGCGTAGTTGTGGATCTGTGTAATGATGTAGTATAGTTTTAATCTGGGATTCAGCAGACCTGTGTTCTGTATTTTGACAGTAACGTTTTATTTAATCAGTCTGATCAAGAATAGGTATTCTATTCAGTTTGTAGTATTTCAGAATTCCAGCTTGTTTCAAATGTTGTAGGTGTTATGACTGTTACTGTAACTTTCTAGTGCTTTTTGTTAGTAGGTAGTTCCAGAAGGAACGGTCTGCCTGATTAAATTAGAACTGAGGCTCCTAAGCCACTTTTTTTTTTTTTTTTTCTTTCAATTTTAAATGAACCATTTGACATCATTTAGCAGCTTTAGATCAGTTTGCTTTATTGTGATATGTGACGAGTGCAAGACTTACTTAACCATCCATGTGTTCCTCTACTAACCTCCTGAAGTGATTTAAGGACCAAAGGGACTGGAGTTTGCCTTGTTTAGGTGATGTAGGAAAATGTAGCTTCAAACCATATGTATAACTTCTCATGCATATTAAAGTTAGGATCTATCACATTTAATGCTCGTATGCTTGGCAGATTATTTGAATGAGCATTTTGTTGCTTGTCCATACTCTGTTAAATAAAGCCTCATTTCCCAAGTTTTCTCAGTTTGTAATGTCCAAGTCCCCTTGTTGCCATTTGCATATCATTTCATTGGCAAGTGGCAGTTTTGAGAACATGTCTGCATAAAATAATGCACCTCTTCTGCCAGCACTTTGATTGGCTGATGGGGCTGGTGTTGCAATGACAGGGAGATGATGTCTGTCTGTTCTATCCTCCCTCAGACATTGCTAATGGTGTCTGAAGAGTGCCAGGCCACAGGCACTAATGACACTGTCGTGGGCACTGCGGTGATGAGCTAGTGCCATTAACACTTTTACTACACTCTTGTGACCTGGCATCCTCTATAAAGTCCAGAGCATGGTACCCCACAGAGTGGAATTGATCCCAGCCTGGTCAAGAATGTTTTCCAGAATTGCTTCAACAATGCTAATGTTTGTTATTTGGTAAATAACTGTTCTGTTCCATTATCTGACATTGTTCATCAACATTTAGTCATTCTTATGCTCAATCTTAATAAAGCGTCTGAAAGCTGCATATATAACTTTAACTTCGCTTTGGAAGACCCCTTGTATTGTTTATGCCAATATCAGACAGTCATGCTTGTCTAATGTATAATATTCATTATTTTCTCTATATGCATGTTCATTTAATGACTTTTATCTCTAGCCCTGGCAGTGTCCATCGTCTTCAGCCTAAATATGGCCTGACTTCTTGTTTGGATCTTTTTATGTATTTACAAATAAATACAATTTGTGTTGTACAAATCTTTTAGTATTTTTTTTTAATTTATTATTAGTGTAACTCCTCACAATAATTCACAATCTGACTTATTATACTAAAGGTTTGTTGTGCTTTTTTCAGAAATGCTAACCTCTTTTTTCTTAATGTTTTTTAAACACAATTTTAGTCCTCTGCAGTTAAACTACAACATTACTAGGTTTAAATTATATAAAATGTTATATAGTAGCTTTATCATTACGTGTTTTTTTTCTGAGGAATAACAAATTAAAACAATTTTTAAATAAAATTGTGAGGCATCATTACATGTCCACTATTTATGTAAAATTGATAAACGTCATTGATGTCCTCCAACCTGTGAATCATGAGCTTTGGAACTTGAGGTCCAGATAGTGCTTCTAAGTAGCTGAGCCTTATAATTAAATCTGCACTGTGGTGGAGCAGTGGTTAAGGTACTGGACTACTGACCAGCTGCAACTGTTGGGCCTTTGGGTAAGGATTGCTTAAGTTTTAAATGTTGTGAGATGGAAACTGTAAGTAGCTCAGGACAACATTCCAAATGATTAATTAATCTGTTATAATCATGACCAATGAATGCTCTGAATATTTTCTACTGTTTGACTGGCCATAACGTTTGGGTATCCGTGTTCAATAACTTGAGTAGAAGTGCTTTAGCTGTATCGAAGCACCGAGCTTTGTACATGTAATAAAGTCATAAAAATAAAACATAAAAATCTATCTTGTGTAATATCTGTCAAAATAACCAAAAGTTATATAAATGTTTATATATATGAGAAATATACTGCTCACAAAAATTAAAGGATATTTCAAAATGACTGCTTTGTCACTTTTGACCTGTTTTGTGTGCGTCCCATTGTATCGGTATGACGATATTACGATATAACGATATGTTTTCTCCCCATGTCTGCATTTTATATTATAATTTTAGATTTGTAATAAAATTCAAATTTCATATTATAATATCTGTCAAAATCATCAAAGTGAAACCAGACATCACTACTTCACCTATA